>JTDE01000980.1:30420-58512 GCA_014338405.1 Paragonimus skrjabini miyazakii | reverse complement strand
GTTGACAAGGATATTCTTCAGCTTAACCATCAGGGCGCTAAGAACATACATTAAGCGTTTTATTGGCTATGCGTTTTGACACCTTCCCCATTTAGATTTCATTACACTCAATTTAAATCAAAAAGCTTGTTATTTGGAAAGTCCCGGGTCAAGCAGATTGAATTAAGGACGTTTTGGAAGAATCACCAGAGGTTTCCTCGGGACGGCGAATAAGGTAACGTCACCTGCACATTATAGGTTAATTGGAGGTTCTCAAAGAGTTGAAGTGGAAAGACGGACTCGTGGGAAGATGACAGTTTTTGTGAGAGGCAGAGTGAACAGCAGATGAGAAAGGGAGTCTCCCTGGTGTGCTCCGTGATGAGATGAGAAGGATAGGTTGTCGGAAAAGAAACATCAGATGAGTATACATGCACAGTCTTGTTGCAAAACATGTGTGGGGCGCCGTTTACAAAACTAGCCCTGAGAAGGGAATCATGGGGTATTTTGGAAATGTCAACGTTAGCGAACGGTGACGTTTTATTGCTGAAGTGGGCAATACGGGAAGTAAAAATGTGAAAAGCGGAAGACATTTCAGCACAGCTGCCATGGCGAAGAAAACCGAACTGTTGTTGCTTAGTATGAAGATTAGGCCAGTGGCAATTTCCAAGTAATGTGTGCAACCAAGGAGTAATGGGAGGCGCAACGAAACTGGGTTAAAAGTCTGAAGATAACGCATGGAATGACGACATTGGTATGAGGGCCGTCCCGGTGGTGTTCAACTTTTGGAGTGGGCGGTCAGCAGCAATAAAGAAGTTGGAGAGAGCAGAAGGTGACATTGGACGATATTTTGTAAGGGCGGCTGAAATTAGGCAGTTGAGCCTAGTGCATAAACATCCAGGTGTTTGACTGTTCTGGATACTCCGCAGGGAATAATGGGGGATACCAGATTCAAAATGTCTGAGAAGAGAGGATGAATGAGACCTGAATAACTGATGCACTCGTCTTTTAGTGTTCTGATTTGAAATCACTTTCGAGGTGTGTAATGCATCATCGTCCATCAACTACGGTGGAAGCGTCATCTTAACAACGCTTCTTGTAAAGATTCTGAATAGGTCCATAATGTATTCGACGTATTTTTTGTTGTTGATATGGAATGCCTGTCTCCGTCTTCGTTGCAGTGATGGGCGCCGTATCGTTGGGAATGAGGAGAAGCAGATCCAGTCTGGATGTTGTTTGGTGGTGCTAGTGCCTCATAGTGTGGCGGGCTCCTTGATGCTGTTCACTTCAAATAACCATTTTTTTGCAGACAGCCGGACATTTTTACCTTTGCTGCAGTGACCACTAGCTATCTGGTTGAAGAAAGATGTCCTTAGAGAAACACTCGTCTTTCTGTTGATCCCCTTGACGGAAGAGTTCATCCGCAAAGTTACGAAGCGAGGCGTCGACTCGCGTCGACCAACTGTGGCTTAAAGCTTGCAAGCGAGCCACCATCTCCAAACTGTATTAAAACGAATGTACATGTCTCCCTTGTAGTGAAAACTCTTTCGAGCTGTAAAGTGCCGATGACTTATAATGCAGGTGGAAGTGAATGTTCTGGCGAGGGGTGTTAATTTGGCTGGTAGGCTCCCCTGCTGGCCAGCGGGGTGATATTTGAACCTGCCTGATGACAGTTGGAGCAAGAAGAGAAAACATCGTTTTCCTTCTGGCTCAGGATCAGAGATATCTTCGTGTTGAAAAATAGTGTCGACGAGGTACTGCCTCAGACAACTTAGTAGGAACGTCGGAATTATGAGGGAGGTTCGTACAACGCACCGTTCATAGGTTCTTTGTATGGCTATCTAGAATGTAAGTGAGGTCGCAATGGCTCGTGTTGTGGTTGACAGTTTGTTTGAGGTTCGTGGCCTCCAGGAACAAAAGAGATCACAGATGGTATGTGCCCGTGTCTGGCAAAACAAAGATGATGAGAGGGGATAGCGTGAGCAGCTGGGGAATATCAGTAGACTGTCGACCGAATATGGACAGATTTCAGTGGCAACTCGTGTTTCTTTGGCAGAGGTTGAAGGTGAGAAGTGAAATACACGCTGCTCAACACGGGGTCAATTTTATTGGACAAACTTACTTAACCAGAGCAAGCTTAATGGATAGACTATAACGCATGTAACTCAAAAACCATCAAGCCAGGTGCAAGACTAATAAAACTGTTGGATAGAGAACCAAAAACTACATAAGCGGATTGGAAAAATTATGGTAATAGGTTAAACGGTGTAATGAAGTGACGAAATTGACCTTAGGGAGCCAGCTAGATATGCGTAACATTACAGCTCTCATAAATCAATTCACACCTTAACTGACCATATCAGATAAATATATTCAGCTTATATATTTCGTATGACAGAGTATGAATTACTGTACAAAAATATGTTGTATATACTGAATGTAAATAGAATAGAAAAATGTTTGTGCAAGACGATAACAAAACCCCAAAAATGTAATAAAATGATTAATAAAATGCTGCAACACATTTAAACTCAGATGCATAGAATAACGAACGGTATTACATGAAGGCTCATGAACAACATTCTCTAGCCACATGAAAAGTGTTCACCAGATTCACAGATCACGGAGTAAAGATCAAAGTTTTCTTTAGATGATTCGGAATGAACGGAATATGGGCAGGTTCACAGTATTTCCAAAGTTAGCGATAAGCCCATAAATTATACTTTTGTTGGTACGTCTTGACCACCCCTTCAGTATGATGTGCGAATAGTTAAATGACAAGACGAATTGCGTTATAACTGGCAAAATTCACATGACTTTACTGCAAAACAAATTGTGCTGCCGCCGTCTGAATCGTCTGACTTGTGTAACCTCGTACAGTGTCTACACACACATGTAGTAAGCACGTACTGCAGATCCCAATGTGGTAATGTGAAAATCGCCGAATCGGTTGGGCAGACAAGAGAATTTGCACCAGCCTGTAGGGGATTGCTGGCTGAGCAAGATTCACGGATGATCTAATACAGCCTGACAGCTTATTTTGTTCCACACAAAGCCAGTATTATTGTTGTTTTCAAGATGCGTGTGATGCATTTATTTATTTAACCGAGAAAGGAAAACACAGCGTGTGAAATACAATACACAAGATTTGGGACAGATACCAGATACTGAGCTCTGCAGGGATGTGAACAGGATCACAAACGGAAAATTGCTTGGCGTACGATTAGACATCACTTCAACACCTACATCCCAAAGTTAAGCAGTTACATTTCCTAGTTATTAAGCGTACATTTCATGTCTTCCACTAAATGACCGTCTGGCCATTTTGCCTTCCACTGCTGTCAATGTATGCACGAAATCTTTCTAATTTCTCTCAAAAGTCCATTAGTAACAGTGTCCAATCTTACTTAAAATTTTAAGAGGAGACGAAATTTTCAATGAAGCCTTTTCAAACAATCTAAGCGTACGCCTGTTTCTTTTTATTTACTTATATAAGCTATCTTTACACACAGAAGTAAGACGCCCTAACAGACGATGGCTTTGAACGCTACACATGCAACAGTACGATTTGTTCCGCAGCTGTGCAGTTATGTAATTTGTTTGCAGCATATGAAAAAAGTATTACAAATAAATATTTTGGGAACGGTTTAGAAAACGGTTCCGAAAATATTCTTCAGATATAAAAGACTAGACATTTACAACTTAAGAAGTTTCTGATGTTTCCAACTCATATTTTTCTTTGGTGGTCCAAAGGGGAATCCCGTGGATAATAATATGAAATCGGTTTGAATTATCTCAATCTTTAGTTTATAATACTTTTTTCCATGTGCTCCCCCCTAAGTCTACGTTTTTGTGATATAGTATATCGAATGCTAATCAATAATATCCAAACAGTTCAGCTTTTTAGTTCGCAGCCAAGATAAGTTTGATCTTCGTTTGCTCTATTACAAAGTGTGTTATGTAAGCTTTACTAATTGAAAATTAATTCATAATTAGTGGTTTTTCAGTCAAAACATTCGGTCGAAATATTCGGGGGCCAAATATGATTCAGTGGGTTTCTGGATTGCTTTTTGCTGAAACAACCGACGGTATGGAACACTAAGACAGCAATGTGCATATTTACATTTGGTGTCTTGGAATTACAATAGTTCATCGGAACAACATCGACAGGAATTTCTTTGTATAAGTTGTACGTTTATGGTCGTACTCTCTTGGCAATGTCCTGGGAATGCGCCAGCATGCAATAACGTTCAAAACCTGGTTCTTAAATCTAGAATCGGAACGACAATTTCAGTTAGGTGACGCCATAAACTGTTTTATAAATTCTGTGTCGAAGACCATGATACCTTTGGTTGTTCAACCACCACTGGCAGTGAAACAAGTTTAGTCGTGTGGCACATTGCTGCAATTAATCCTGGTCTAGTTACTGATATAACAACACCCCTCAAAAGTAAACGATGAGGGCTGAAAATGCAACATCAAAAAAGAAACCGGCTGTTCGTGAAGGTTGTTTTGATAAACGAAACTCACAAGACGGGCTACATGCAGAAACGTTCGATTTCACACTCAAATGTGCTATCGTTTTAACGATGAAGAATCCTAGCACGTAGGATAAACTGGCTTACCTTACACAAGATAAAATTAGGCTGATTTATCAGACAAAAGCTTTCTAACACCGTATCTCAGGCGTGAAAACCACCCTCGTGGACAAATAATTTAAATTTGTAATGGCTTACGAATATGCTACTCTTGTAAAATACATCAGTCAGACACATCACAGTTTGACATACAGCCATCCATCTGCCGAAATCGCTTACGGTGTAATAATAACGTTACTAAAAACCCATATTTTGACCGAGAAAAACAACAAAACTACATCTGAAATAACCACCATATGCAAAAACAGACTGGCTAAATTAACAGCTGCTTTACTTTGTGATAATTTTCGTGAACACGACCGCATCGTTTCTCTATTTTTGGTTCTGTCAAGCAGCTGTCCTAAGAGGTCCAGGAAAAGAGAAAGTCTAGTAAAAATTCTCAATACTCAACGACTATAGAAATCAGAAGGTCAAAGGTAACCCTTTGAAACAGTTAGCACCAAACAGCAGAAAGACAGCTCGTCGGAAATAATTGTTAACTACAGCCGACTACTGAATCCCTTCCACCATCCAGGCTTTGCAGCTTTATTTCCAAGCAGGTCTAATGATCAATAATTAAATGTGGATTATAAAACTTTAGGTCACCCGCAGGCTAATGTCATTTCCATTCCTTTGACTGAGACATAGTAATATAGTATGCGGCTCACTTGTTTGCTTGTGAAGTGTAGGCACCCTGATACTAAAGGCTTTAAGATAGACGAACTATTTTAAGCTACTAAGTCCCCTCTGCCATTTTTCTTCCCTCTTTCTGTACAGAGTATGCTTTTTTCCTGGTCCTGTGGCAGGTAAGCATCAGTGGGAATCATTGGTGTATTTCTGTCGATGATAAGGGTTCATTGTTAATGGCTTAACGAGAATACGTAATAGTAGTCAAGGTTCAATCAGCTGAATTGTCCTCATCTGGGCCTGGTGTTCAGAGACTTCACAAACCGCCGACTGACGCGCATACCCTCATTTTTGGTTCCACTTTACAGTAAGAGTTTGTTACACTAATTTTTTCTTGCCTAACTATTTGTCAAGTAAGAATAGTTTGAAACATCTGAACAACCGGAAGCCTTTCTTACAATCTGCGTACAGTGTAACCCAGAGGCAAAATGATAACCTTAAGTATTTGTAGGATTTAGTATATAATTTTCTATCCTAATTAGTTTTCGCACAAAATTTACATTAACCGCTCTGTACACCATGTGCATATGTTTAAATTATATCAAAATGACACCAAACTTTCTGTTGTGCAAGCCACTTCTTTTCTGTTCTTTTGCTCAGCGTAGCTGATTATCAGTTTCCGGATTGCGTCTGCCAGTGTTGGAAACTGCATATCACAGAGGTGAGACTGGAGTTTGTAATACCGGCCCATACGGTGGCCGAACTATGGAGCAAATATTTTTGTACCTGCCCTTTATACTGGGTTGGTACACAATATATTCAGTGGTTCACCTAGCTAGTCATTTCGATTTAAAACGTCTCATCGCCAAACGAGGTAAAATCCTCACTGCCTGGAAGGCTGAGCATGAGGATTGGTGGATTTTGACGAACGCATACTGCTATATGCAAAAATAAATTAGCCGTTTGTCATGTTATTTTTTAACATTTTTCTTTCACAGAGGCATCCACTTATTCGATGCCACGATTACTTATGATTGATTATCTGCTGACCAACTTTGACCATCGATCCGATCTGTCCAAGTTGATCCGTCTATTTGTCCTCGCATTTGGACATGACCCTAATTCTCCTATTCGCATTGATTCACGGATATTTCCACTTCAAGGTGTTTGTTCAATGAACCTGATGGTAAATACTGGGCTTCAAGAAACCACCTCAAAGATCCGGTTGTTTTGCCATTAAATGACTAGAGCAAAAGTAGTTCAAGTGAACCCAATCCATTGTCATGTTTGCATACTTGTCCATTCGACATGTTTGTGCCTCTAGTCCACAGGTTTTAAGGAACTCATTGTCACAATAAAAAGTAGATTAAATAAACACGAGAGCAGTTAACTTGAGGTAAACATTTACTAGTCAATTAAGAGAAGGTAACTGATCAGAGTTCGTGGCTTTGTTACTGCCTTTATTTCAGTGTGCAGTAACTGACATGAAGATGGCCAATAAGGTAGAAAAACAAAACTACCGGTTAACTCTCTCGAAGATTCTACTTTGCCCTAAATTTCGGTGTAAACATTGATAAGCGGGGATTAAAATTAGTACTCAGGCGTTCTAGTAAGTGTACTTTCTCCGATCTAACTTAGTTCATAGATTTGTTTAGTCCCGTTGCTTGATTCCTGATTTGACGTTACCAGTGATCAGACTAAAATGTAGTCCAACAACTTACAAGCTATCGTGAGAAGGTGTTAGGAACCACCGGCGAAATCATTCTAGAATGCAATCGTTCCACAAAAATGCTTACTTTATACGTCAATCTTTCTCCTTTTCCTTTGATAATGTTGTAAACAATTTAGACTCATAAAAACAACGCAGTTCTTTGAAAAATTCATTGATACTAACCAAGCTTCCAAGACACTTCATTGTGTAACGTTCAAGAATACTGAGAAAATATAGTTCCGTACTTAACACTCTGGATGGCTAACATACAACAATAACAGGTTTGATATTGGTGACTTAGAAGTTAACTCCAAAAATACCCAGATTTTTTAGTTTGTGAAGAGTTTGCTAGTTTATTTTTTGTAAACGATCGGATGTTCAGTTTATTGTCAATACTGTCGATTTACCCTGTATTTCACGATTTTTAGCAGCAGTCACATCTCCACTTTTTTTTTAAACTACACATTGATCGTTCCCGGGGTCGTATGTGCGTTATTTAATATAAACACATTTGAACGTGCTCACAGAGAAGAATATCAATCTTTTAATCAACCAAATCATTAACCATTCAAGCACCTAGTCAACAGCAAGTAACTGCACATAAGTGTTTGGCATTGCCATACAGTCAAGAAAGAGGAATGAAAAGCGGGTCCTAGTTTAGAGTCAGAAGTGTAGAAAATGAGCAGACGCAGTTCACCCAACCCCTGTACCTCAGCTCAGATATACAACGTCGAGATGGCTACACATTGTAAATAAATGTTATGAAAGAGTAGGACAGGATCCAACATTGATTGTTATGTCCTCCAGTGTTCCGCTCCACTTTTTACGCTTACTTCACGAAAATATCAATCAAATGATTAAACAGTTTGATTATTGAAGCAGATTGGCCGTCATTTCTCTTGCCGTCTCCGATTCCTAATTTAGCGGGTAGCGCTCGTGCCAGCTCGGAAGGCAAGCTGAATCTAAAGTGTCGCGCCCGCTGGCAGTTATCCTCCGTGTCAAACCGTCGTTCGCTTATCCCTAAACTTGCGCCGACTTCTTACATCATTAGCAAATAGTCTTCGGTGTGAATACGATTGCGTTACACTGTCCAACCATTTTATTCTTTGGTTTCACAGATACTTGGTGAATGGCTTAGGTTGGGTCTCAACGCCAAATGTAAACATAAATGAAACCTTGGCAGACCGAGCTCCCATTTGGTATTATAGGAAATATAATATCAACGGATGACAACGTAACTCTGGATAACTAAACGTTACCTGGAACGTCATTCTCACCAGTAAGCTGAGTATCAAAAATGGCACGTTCGTGAAACACATCACAGCAATACTCAGTTCTTTGCTATGCCGTTTTATTTTCTGAGATTATTAGGCAACCTGAACTACCCACAAGGAATGGTGAACTTATACATTTCGCCACCATGATTTAGTCATTTAGAGAACATTTTCTGGTATAAGCTCTTGCTTGTAAAAGAAACTTCGTGCCGTTTACGTCGGTAAATGATAGCTTCCCTTGTAGCGACTAGGATGACTAACATTTCCGATAGTCGCAATCCAGTGTGCATCTTTGATTATTATAGATTTTTACCTAAATTTGTTCTAATCGAGATAATAGTTTGTAATATTCGTCTCGGGACTAAAAGGCACAACTTGTTGCGCGCCTCGCTAACCTGACGTCCTTTCTTTGTACCCTATTTTCCAAGGTTGATAACAATACACAAGGTTCAGTGCGTTGTTTTGGTTTCCTTTTTCCTTCAGGTTTTGATAGTGAGTACTGATTGGAAATTGTTCTGTTGGATTATTTTAATACCCTTAGACAAATGAATGAAGGCATCACTTTTTATGATCAAATCAATGTCTCCAATTTTTTATCCACAAGTAACATACGATAACACCTTAGTTACAAAACTCACTATTCTTAACCATCTCAACGATCTGCTACTACACCTCTGATTGATGCGTTGATGTCTGCGCTTGTCTCAATCTAACTTAAAGCAACGCGTGCGTTAATGTACGCATCATCTGAGTGTAGAAAAAGAGTTAAAAACTAATAGGCTTCCGGTGGTGAATAATAACAATCCAGATAAACAGGTCACCTAGAGAGTTAATTCGGGTTTTTATTGTGTACAGTAAAGACTATACAGTTGTACGATACTACATGAGAGGTTTGCGATAATGAGTGGTACCAAGACTCAAGTGTGTCTTACAAAACTGCAGACAAATTTATGTCACCAGCTCTCTCGCAGTCAGATGGGCTTGTCACTACTATACAACGTCAAGCGCTGAGTTGCAGCCGCTTGAAAAACTCACAGTGTAAATTGCGACAGGAGAAGGCTAGCAAAGTTTAGTTCCAACGGGTAATTTCTCTTTGAACTAAATAAAACCGTGCTGTCTGCCAAACTCTTTCCATCTTTTATTCTGCAATGACACTACAATGAAATGACCTTAAACTGTATTCAAAACAACTATTCCAATCTTATAATCAAACTGGTATGGCACCTGACCTGCAGCAAAGATTCCCATTTAATGAACTTTAGTCGGCACCAGATATCCAGCGACAGTGCGATCATAGCTTACGATTGTTGTGCCTCATATGTTGCCCTTTGTTTCCATTAGTTGTCTTGCTCTTCAACGAGGAACAGAAAGCAGAAAGAGGCATGCATCATTTAGTAAGCTTGAGAATGTTGAAGTCTTTCTTAAAGTTGATGTACACAACTGCGTTCAACGTCTTCCATATTAAGACGCGATGTGCACATCTTGCTCAGGAGGCTACTACCGAAGCTGCAGACCTAAACTGTGAGTTGACTGCGAAAATCTACCTAGAATCCTTCATAATATTTGGATTACATGGTAATTAAATGCAGTCAAGTCCGTTGCTATCCTGTAATCGCACGGTTCTCTTTGAGGTTTCAAGGTGCGTTTGTAACATTGGGATCGATTTCCTCCGACATTTCGATTTGCTGGTCGATGCACGTCGATCGTGCCTGGATGGCATTTCGACAAGACTCAATGTTCTGGGTCAGCCATCGCATTCGGCTGTGATCAGTCCAATGCTAGCCAACCCCGTAGTTGGCGAGCCTTATGGGAAACTTTTGTCCGAATTCATTCAACTGGTCCGCCCCGCTAACGAACTGCCGGCCGTGACAACCGACGTCGCGCATCACATTGTCACACGGGGTCTGCCAGTTCAAAGTCGTCCACACCGGTTGGTTCCCGATATCCTCAAAGTTGTCCGAGTCGAATTTAAGCATATGCTTCAACCTGGCATTATCCGTTCGTCTAATAGTTCATGGGCTTCCTCCTTGCACATGGTGCCCAAAAAGACTGATAACGACTGGCGCCCATGTGGCGACTATCGAGCATTGAACAACACGACCACTCCAAATAGGTACCCAATTCCTCATGTTCAAGACTTGACAGCAAACCTATCAGGAATGCATATATTCACGAAAATTGAACTAGTGCGTGCTTATAACCAGATTGCCGTAGCCCCCGAAGATATCTCAAAGACAGCGGTCACAACACCGTTCGAATTTTTACGTAGGCCGTTTGATCTGAGCAACGCTACTCAGACTTTCCGGCGTTTTATTCACGAAGTGTGTCGTAAACTGGACGGTTTTTATCGGTACTAGGCAGCTAGCTACTCACAGGAAGAACAATGTGCGCACTTGCGTTCATTATTCACTCGTTTATCGCATCATGGAGTGATTGTACACTTAGCTAAGTGCACATTTAGGATGCCCAGCGTAATCTTCCTAGGTCACAGTATATCCACGAGCGGGATCAAACCTCTCCCCGACAAAGTGCAAGCAATAGTGGATTACTCGAAGCCCACATCATTCAAGCAACTTCGCCGTCTCGATGGTTTGGTAGATTTTTACTGCTGTTTCATTCCTAATTATGCACACTTAATACAACCGCTCACCGACCTGCTCAGAGCAAGGTGCGCTCACTTTTATTTACAACAGCCGCAAAAACGCTTTCATTAATTGAAAAACAGCTACCGTCAATATAGCATCGTCGTCACATCATCATCCGTTCGGTCCTTTAGCGCCAACTGTGGATGCATCAGACGTGGCTGTTGGAGCAGTTTTACAACAGCAACTCGGTGACGACTGGTGCACACTGGCCTTTATTTCTAAACGTTTATAGCAAAAAGATCAGTGGCATAGTGCCTTTGGAGAGAAACCATTGGCGGTATATCTCGGCTTCCGCCATTTTCGACATGTTCTTGAAGCAGGGACTTCATCGTCTTCACAGATCATAAGCCGCTAACATGCTCCCAACGCTCGACAACCGACAAGTACTCCCCTAGAGAGACACGACACCTGGATTACATCGCTCCGTTCACGACCGATATCCGTCACATTTCAGGCGTCGCAAACCCAGTCACCGATGCTCTCTCGCGCATCAATGCTACAACAAGCATGGCAGACAGTTCAGTCGATCTGGCAGCGATCGCAGCTGCGCAGGACAACTATCCGGAGAGAGAACAACCTCGTTGGTCCAGTTCTCTTGAGTTAGAGAGCGTTCCCGTGAATTCATTCGAAGGGGTGACTAGTTGTGACACTTCACAAGACATCCCTCGCCCGGTTAGTTAGCTGGCTTTGCGCCGCCGAATTTTTGACACGTTGCACAACATATCTCACCAAAGCATTCGTTCAACAGTATAAATGGTCACTGAGCGCTTTGTCTGGCGCAATGTCGATTGCGACGTTCGCACATGGGCCAGAACGTGAATGCACTGTCAACCGTCTAAAATTCATCGTTACACGCCTACTCCAATAGGGAGTTTTGCAGCCTTCGATGAGCGTTTTTTACTAAGTACATGTTGACCTAGTCGGACCTTAGCCACCCTCGAATAGATGTACATATTTTGACATGTGTTGATAGATTTATGCGTTGGCCGGAATCTATACTAATTATGAATTGCTCATCGAAAACCGTCTCACGAGCATTCCTGGAAAGTTAGGTTACCCAGTTTGGTTTCCCCGCCATAGTGACCGCAAATCACGGGTCATATTTTGACTTAGCCTTCACGTAACCACTCAACACACTAAGCTTTATTCGAGTTCCTACGACAGCTAACCACCCGGCAGTTGAAAAGTTCGTTGTACGATAATAACATCCCTTCATGGCACGAGGTCCTGCCATTAGTCTTGTTAGGTACCCGAAACACGTTGAATACCGATCTGCATACCACTCACGCCCAGTTGGTCTATGGGTGATCGTTACGATTACCGGGATAGATGGTGGCCTAACGCGCAACAAGACCCATCAACTTAGCGGATTACGGTTGGCCCAGGACATGAGACGGCTCCGACCAACCCCACCAATGGAACAGACGACGTCTACGTACGTAGATTCTCGTCTGTCAACTTGTTCTCACGTTTTGGTGCGCGCAGTTACACCTAGACGACCTTTACAGGCGCCCTATACAGATCCATTCCGCGTACTCACGCGCTATGATAAGACTTTCGTGTTGGAACGCAAGGGTAGACGCGAGGTTATCCCTATCGATGGACTAAAGCCAGCGTTACAACGTCGTGGTTACTTTGCATACTGTGTTATTTACAGCGGCTGTGCAACTGCTCCAGTTTAACCGTCCGTGTTATTAAACCTAGTCGGTGAATAAATACATTTGACGACCAGCATAGTTTACCGTAGACAATATTATCTTAGTTGACAAAATTTATTGGTCGTAGATTATCAACGTATTAATTTGCGCTGAGCGTATGAGGTAAATTTTGAACACTGATGTAATGTGGACGTGTATCTGATATTATAGTCTAATAAATCTTCAACGTCGTTAAAGCAAGCAATATTTTCCAGTATACTTAATTACAGTTCATCCCGGAGACCACGTAGTTTTCTTAAACCTGAAAACTGACGAGCATTTGTCGCTTACATAGCTCAAGATGACAAGATATTCTCAGTTATAATCTGCGGCAGAGAGTACAACGTGTAAGGTAGTAGTGAGTTTTCATCTGTCTCAGGCTCTACATACGGCTTCTGAGAGAATGCGCTGAATTATCAGAGAGCACTACGGTGGGCCAAGCAATTTAAGCCTACAACTGAAGCCATGTGTTCATAATCAACCTAGTATCGTAAGTTATTTGTAATGATTTTATGGCTGGAATGTGCCACCTGATTAAATTACACAGTGCCCAAAAGGCCACTTATATTCCATTAGTTTGAAATAGGCTTGTGTCAACTACAAATGCCTAAGTCGTTTCCAACGTTTGGAACACGTATTGTATTCAGTCATATTTATCTATCCCTCACCATTGTGATGAAGCTACGTCCATTTGAGAGAAAGAGGGGGAACGTTGGCTCGACAGGTGCATTTACAGCTTCAAGATTATCAACCGATATAATGGAGTGTATTTTTTCCATAACATAAAAATATCCAACGCCCATTGGTTGCAGAGTGCAAATTATTAAGTTCAAAATAAAAACAAAGGTGAATGGCAAATTCTCCTTACGCAGAGTGGTAAATATTCCAATTACAATGATCGTTCTCGGTGGATGATTTCAAATGCAAGTCTGACCGTTGTTGATGAGCTGAATTTTCAGATGTGCTACAACATATAAGGTACATTAATTACGACCTCTTTTGTAGCTGTACTTCTCTTAACCAGAGTTTTAATTGATCAGTTTAAGTGTTGTCTAGCAGACCAATTGTAACATTGTGAGAGCATCTGCTTAGAAACTTTTCTAGTTTTTATTTATTTCTATGGAGTGGTTCATGTATATCCGCAGATTTTTCACAGATAAACCGCCCATTAGGTTTTTTAGCCATCACCTTTTGTCATGCTTCCACTGGAAAAGTTAAATTCACACTTTCATTTCATTCTAAACTCAACGTAGGGACCAAGATTGTATTCAGGGTGGAAGTGACGTTCTTGCCAGTTTGGTAAGCATGCCACTGACCGGTAATTGTTCCGCGTCTGGACTCTACTTGATCACTTAACAATTCTTACTTGCTGACAAAGATTCTTTTGATTATTGCCTTGCCACCATAAGAAGGAAAGATGTTTTGGTCTGATAGCACGTGATCACAATACTTGTTAGGCCAAAGCCAGTTAATGAAGGCCAAAGGGGTTTGTTAGTGGTTGCGTACGAATTATAATGATTATGAAACACTCCCTAATTAGGGCAGAAGTACATAATCTTCATCGCAACAACGGCCTTTCAGCAGAAATATATCGGTAAAAATAATATGCCTATGGAAAACTAGGTATAGAAGTGTCTTGTACAGTAAATAGTGTGCGTGTCACTAATATGTTGTTGCCATATTTCAGGGCAAACGCTTTCCGAAGGATGTTGCATTTAACGGTGAAAAGAGACAGTTAGCAGAGAGAACAATTGAATTTTATGGCTGAAACGATATTACTACAGGACAAGCATTGTTGATCGCATCCGTAAAATTTATATGAGTCGGCATTATGTCTTTGCATACCCATACGTTTTCCTATGCGGTTAGCAGCAAACCGCCTGAACGGATAGTTTATAGGCCCCCAGTAACGCCTTACTGGGTTGGTATAGTTTTATTGTTCTAGCACGGTGATAGCAAAGATTTAACGATTGCGAGAAACTTAACATATGCTGATATCTACCATTTTTGCCCTATAAACTAAACTGAACTGAGTTGAATGGAACCATACTAAATTGGAATGAGATAAGACAAAAGAAAATGAAATGAAGTGAACTCGGACCAACAGAGGAAAAACCCCTAGGATAATTGGTCGTCCTCTTGTAGTTTCTTTATAGTGCCATTTTAGTTCTCGACTAATTTGTTTCATAAACAATATGCAACAAATTTGTGAAACTTTGTAGAAAACCTATGTAAAGTTACGAACTGAACGCTAAGTATCAGTAGTTCTGTGGAATTATCCAAGGGTTCGATAAGATATTTCCGGCCAATTAAATGCCCACATTATCTTGTTCTTTTGTACCCTCTATCGTCACCTTCTTGTATTTCTTGAGTTCAGAACTAATAACGAAGTAAACTGATTGATTTACTCAGAGAATCTAATAAGCTTGCGACGTGTCAATTATTTCTGTGTTTGACACACAGTGTAAAGCAAGTCAAAACCTTAAGCGTATCTTATTAGTGATGTGTATTTTGGCGTTGGTATGTTCGCCAACCTTGGCATTTAGGTTTCAAACGTTTCGTCACCAAACGAGGCGACATCATCAAGGCGTAATTGTTTTAGCGTATATAACTAGTGAAACATATGATCCGGTCTAATAGTCCCATCGTATTTCTCATCTATATGCTGTCTGAGAAGGCTCGAAGCAATCTAGAATTCTCACGGTCGATCTTAGTGGCTAGATGTGTGGAAGTTTATGTCCTATTTTTCGTGTGTTGGGGGTGTTCCATAATATATGCGTAATCGTTCAAAAAATGGACTAATCACAATATTACAAGAGATTTTGGGCTAAAACGTTTGTTGTCGTATTCCAATCGACGTTATTGTCCTATAGAAACCCCTTGGCCTTAATCACTTTTAACTGCTTTCGCGGAAAGATTATACGAGATCCAAGTGGAATTACAGTAGAACGTTCAAAAAACGGTCGGCTGTCAAATGGGTAACTCACATATTGGTTGGTGGTCATTTATAAATATCACCGATCTTGTGGTTCCTTTTGGGATCCTGCTTGGAGTTGTGCATTTCCGCATTTCCGTTGTGCATTTCCGCGTGTTTGCTATAGAAGGCCTGATACAAACGCACTGCCACGTTCCTTAGTCCTATAAGCAATCGCACGCATCGATTACCTGCTCTTTTGATGACTCATCTCTTAGTCTATTCTTTAATGTCGTTTTGCCTGCGCATCTACAATGTTGTCTAACGTACCTGAGGGTTCTACACAGCCTTTAATTTGGCGCAGTTTTAAGTGTTACTGTGTGGGTTGGGACCCACCATACGCCTTTTTCTTCGTTGACTGACATCGTTGTTTCCAGACCAGACTAGATCTAAATGCTTAGTGTATTCCAAAACGTTGCTGAACATACACAGTTTATTCTCGGACCTCGCCGCATTTTTCTACTTTGATGATTGAACAGACCACTGTTCGGTTACTCTGTAGCAAAAGCACTTCACATTGTCAGTGGACGAGGGTGAAGCACATACCAACTTCTCCACTGTGTTGCTTAGTTCACTGCAGTGCGGTGCAGTTCACTGGAGTTCCTTGTCTATTGCAGGCTGAGAAGTGTATTACTCAAGCAATATCCCCGCGTGGAGGTATGGAGACAAGACCCCAACAACACGGGGTGTGTTTCACAGCAAGTTCATTTTTTTAATGATAGCATGATTACGGTCTACCCCTTCAACTCAGGCAAACCTCTGGAGTGTGGAGGCTGCCTTAAGGCAGCCAGCAGCAGGTGATTACATTGTAATGACATGGAGAGGCCCCGGTTTACCTGTACGGTGTTTAGAACCCTTCCCAATTTGTTCGTGCACCCTGTATATAGGATCGTGCATATCCTTGTATGCCGTTTGCTTTCTGCATGCGATCACGTGTGTTTGTTTGTACCTTTGTTGGCTTATGACTGGCGCCATATACAATTCTGGTTTTCTTGCGCTGTTGACGGTGGGATCCTTAACTGCCCTAAGATATTCCGTGTATCTGTGTCGTTTATCACTGGAGAAAACTTACTGTGAATACCGTACAGTTAACGTTTGGTCTCTGTCAGTTTATCGTATTCTTACTCCGTGTTTGGTATTCCCCAAACAGCACACAGCACCATTTTTAATGGGGCAAAATTGGGCTTTGTAAATAAGTTGGTTTTTCAGGACAAATGCATGACATTATCTCATGCTATGTACTTCTTGCGACTTCTTTATTTCTGTTGTTGATGTTGGCGCATATGTGTTAACATGTGTCATTTTTTGTTCCGTGTTAATGCATAACTTTCACATAACTAATTGAGTTCCGTATGGGTTGACTTCAAATGCCGGTAGGTTGCCGTGATCTATTATTTGTTGTCATCACGTTATTGCGCAAAGTTGATTGTATCAAATAGAAAATAAGAGATCACCGTTCAGTGTCAACTATTCGCCGAAATTGCGGTGTTCCCAAAAGCCCCACAGGGTCCCATGAGGGACCATATGGGGCGTGCTATTTGGGTCGTTGCAAATGCCAAGAAAACGTCAAGTTAGTGCATGTACGAATTAAAGCCCACATAGGTCTGTCGAGTTTGCGTCGTTTCGTTTTACAAAATTGGAATAAAATGTGCCATCCCTTTTCATAAAATACGAGATTGTATGGAAGAGAAAAAACTTAATAAGTGAAGAATTAACGAAGAAGCAACAACAATAAACAGGTGCGTGAATGTAAACACCGTAGCTTGTTTCAAGTAGAACATATTCGGATGCTCACAGAATGTCGTTTACATTGCAGGCTAACCTGTTTTATGTGAAGCGTGGTACAGAAGCATATGCATATGCTTCTGTATTTTACTTCAGACCCACAGTTTATAAAATTTTATAACCATCAACTTAAGTTAATCGTTGGTTGAAACAACTAAATAAATTACACTAGTTGATGGTTAGGTAAAATCACTGACTTCTGAGAGTTATTTTAATTATTTTTATCAGTATTATTTTGATTACAGTGCACTCCCTGACGGCAGTCAATCATATAGTACTATATGATAGAAACAATAATGGTAAATAAATGTACTATCCGTCAAAAGTTGCGTATACTCCCTAAAGACTTATACCTAGCTAATAGCCAGACATGTTGAAAATAAACATCTGCGCAATAACAGGGTACGTTCGTGAAACATCCAAAGTTGCGCGGAGACTCAACCTATAAGTAACTCACTTTGAAGTAGATTAACAAATTTACTATGCAATGAACGAATGAGCATTTTTTGTTGAACAATACATGGGATTTTCTTACACTTTCAGAGTTCAAAGTTGAGGTTAGATATTGATTCAAGTATACGTCTCCGCTATTTCCACATATTAGACAGCGCATCGATGCTGGATAGTAGCTTTCCCTAGCTGTCCTGAATATCAACGAGGTGGGAGAACGGTAGAACAGAAAGTATAGTTTAGAATATAACGGAAGTTGTCCAGTAGTCATTTAGTTCAGCTTATTTTATTTTGCTTCATTTCACTTCAAGTCACACGGTCTGACGGCTCTTGACAAACGCTGTTCGGTTTTCTCACGCATGGGCCGTTTCATCTTCGCATGGTACAGCCGTTAGGAGACGTAAAATTTTCATATCAAGCAGATGTGGAGCGGATTAATCAGCCGCGTTACAACAGTGTATGGGCAGCAGCTGACAATGTGAAAACCAGCTCATCTAACACCGAATTCTCCAGCGAAAAATCTTTTGATTGTTTAACTTAACTAGGAAGCATTACTCACACCAGGCCTGCTAAGAAAGAAAGTATGATATTAAAAATTAAACGCACAGCAGAATAGGAAGGCGAAGCTTCAAAATAATTGGAATTTTAAGAGGTGAGTGGACATACAATCACAAGTTCACGATATTCCAACCCTACTGGCACTAATGCCCCCATGCGTGAAAAGCAGTGTGACCTTACTGAAGCATGTCGAAAAAGGATCCAGGTAGTTGTGTCATGTGCACGTCAGTTCATTTTCGAACGAATTTGTGTTGGTTGATCGCAGTAGTTTGAAGTACGCAATATTAATCACAAATGTATCCAGCATATACCCAGAGTCAACAGCAACAACATGGCGACTGAGCCGACAGAATTTTAATGTGATTCGTAACATATACAGCATGATAATTCATGCAGTTGAGTAATAATAACGCGATGTCCATTTATGAATTTTGATCACTACTCCCGCCACAATTTAGACGAAAGTTTGAATCGCTGTGGCAATTGTATTTTTTTCAGACTCTCGCAAGTTCTTGTCGGCGCTGGCTCATTCGTTGGCACTACTTCAGTAGCTTAAATCAAATCATAAACAGGCTCAGGAACGGAACCTCACTTATCGTGCCATACATCCTTAATGTAGGATGAATTACGTACAGTTTGGTTAACATCTGTGGTGAACAGAACAATCAGCCAAACAGAGTAGTTGGTACATGCAAGAGTAAAAATTGCTCAGTGCTATTCCAGTGGGAGGCCGACGTCTCGCTGTCACGATTAAAGTCAACCTAGTCTAATTCCAAATTAAACGTATTGGTTTTTGAACCGCTTTGTTTCAATAGCTTGGCCAAACTTTCTCACACGTTGTTGTGTGAGCTGCATCACTGTGTTGCATGAAAAAATCATCCACACAATGGTCAAACTCAGAAAACGTAGTCGCGGTGAAACTGTGCACAGAACTTTTCGAAGTAAGTACGTAGTTGTCAGCTGCTCCATGACATTGAAGATGTCTTCAGGCAGTAAACAGATGCCTGCAACAAGGCACCTTTAACCAATGCCTCACTCTTAAACGGAAAACTGACTACTGTTCCCGGTAGCCGACGCACAAGCAACTCCTCGGCTACAAGTTTTTCGGACTGTGGTTGTTGTAAAGTCAGCACCTGGTGACGTCATGAAAAACATCTCAGACCAGCCCAACCATGAAAACCCGCACACAGGCGTTGCAAAATTCCACATGACATAAGCTATGAAACCCACTTGAATGGCTCGGGATGGCTTCAACGTACCCCCCTAATACAACCACTTCTCGTGTCTGCATCAACCTCTGGCCACTAATGTAAACATTGCTAAAGACTCCAGTTTTTCTACACCAAGGTGATCGAAATACACTTTGCACAAAATCACCGAACAAAGTGTAGGGGGTACAGTAATTTCACAGTTCAAACAAACAGTACGGTCGGGAGCAACTAGGAGCTCCTTAGGGCGACTGTGAAATTCCGGAAAACTGCGTTTCGTAGTTGTAATTCAAATTTCGCGCACAGCCGAAATAACAGGAAGAAAGTTTGAAATACTTCCATCAACTTCTGGAAGTACGATGTCATCAGTTTTAGTGTAATCTGAGATCAAGGGTAGCACACAAAAGGGTAAAGGAAAAAACACGAAGCGGGCCTCAGCCCATTCGTCGTCAATTAAGGCGCGCCAGGAAAAATGTGCGTATGTAGTAGCGTGTAATGTGCCGCCATTTTGTTTTCTCACACATACTCCCTCCCGCTTCCTTTCAGGCTCTCGAACACACAGGTTGGCCGTGTCCGCGCAACGGGGTGAGGAGGATGACCAACCAGAGCCGGAGGTCGGCGGGCAGTGAGCGCGAGGTCACTCCTGAGTGGCGAGCTGTTCCGGACCGTGGGACCCCGTATATATGTATATATAGGTGGAGAAGAACCCGTTGTGAATTGAATCTCTCGGTATCTGTGTTGTGTTCAGTACACGTTCACTGTTGATTCGTGACCTCTTCTTCGCGAGACAGACCTCCTGTGTTACGATTAGCAAACGTTGGACTTAGTGTGTTGTTCTTGTGATTGACCTTCTGGAATATTACACGTAGAGCCTTAAAGTAAGTTGAATTGCACTCGAAAGACTGCAGGCAAAACGATTTTGAAAGATATACTAATGGGCGTAATACCAGAAAAAGAGCAAGCATTCATTGCGCGCGACTGGATGCAAGACTTTAAAACGTGGTAATGAAATCGTATCAGGCCTCCTATAGAAGAAGCACGACGGAACAAACGTACGGAATATTTAAGCGATTAAACACGGTTACAGCCGGGATTATTAAAGAAGGTCCTTGGAGAACGCCGGTCACTTCAGTTTGAACTGAAATATAGAATTTCTAGTTCCGGAGGGTTCAAGGGATAGTGTAAGAAAGCCCTAGAATCTTCATGCACTTAGAACCAATATTAGGTGGACCACGGTTGATAAAAAAGGATGTATGAATAATAAGCTGTGCGTCTATGCGTGAAAGTCCGCTGCTGTAGAGACTAGGTTACGCGCGCCCAATAATACATTCACTAGATATATATTGCAACATGCAAGCCGGCTGTTTATACTCTGATCGTCCGTTGCACTTAAGGGCCAACTTTTGGGCAACGTGAAGACATCGGTGGGACAGCGTTCTTCCGCAGTAGGGGTTCCAGCAACAGTCCTGTAAAAGGAAACACTAAAAAAAAGCATGAGTCAAAGGCCCACTAAGACATGCACACGACTTACACAAACCAAAACTAAAACAGCGTCAAAAATGCAGCAGCATACCCTGTTAAGCAAGTTAAATTCAACCCGTGCGCGGTTACTGGTTTCGATCGCACGTTACAAAATCAGTATATTTCAAGTCTACAGAGGGCTTAGCACTCATTATGTAACCAACCAGAACAGAAGATTCAACACTACCAGTCTCAATAATAAATGAACGTTCGGACCATGGTTACTAGTAAATGACTGTGTTATGTGACGCGTGAAATTAATAGAATTAATAGAAAACAGGCTTTGCTCTTCTATACGTATGGACTGAAACATGTGATCGGGCTACGATGACGGGCAGCCTGAATTTGACCTATCCTGCCACATTAATGGCATTTTGAACTGCAAAGCGGACATGTAAATCAAGAACAATTGTGACTATTAGACTTACAGTTTTCTGATGTTTGACAGATTTTGGATTGAAGTGTCAAGGTTAATTTGCCGCAGTTCTTCGACAAGTTACCTTTTTATAATGCCGTTGTTGTTGGTGTGCCTGTTTTCCAGCAGGGTCGACGGTCCTTTGTTCACCGCGACCTTAGCCTCTTGAAGCCGTTCACGGAGAACTCTAGAACACTTGGAAGTTGGTTCGTTCATCGGTAATGACTCCTGCTAAAGTGCAGGTTAGGGCTCCTTGCAGTCAACCAATCCCCCAGTCCATTTGCAGTTGATCATCAAAATTACACGTTTTAGCTTCAGTTCACAGTTGAAATATCAGTGTGGGAATATTTCGGTTTTTATCGTGATCAAGGCGTAAAAATTCACTGGCTACGCAGTGGATGCTCCAAAGAAGCGTATGGATGTGAAGTAACAGAATCGACAAACGTTAGATCTTATTCAAAGCATATGCATGTTACGACCCCACCTGATAGAGAAAGGCAAGAGCAAACACAAGACCACGAGCAGTATCTCTATCACGAACGAACGCAACGATATTGCAAAGCGGTACGAAAATCAGAGCTCAACTATCGGAACGCAACTCTCGCAACCTAGAACCCCCCCAACAAGTAAGGAAAAAGACGGCCTTCAAACGAGCTTTATTTGCTGCTCAGCCCGAAGGCAAAATTGCAATTTACAGCAACTGTATTTATAGGTTTGCGGTGGCCTTGGACCTAGGTCGCCGGATGGACCAATCAGAAGCGAGCGTAGCTTCCCGGACGTTCCAGAATTCTTACGGGCTTTCTAGTTCCCGGGAAATGAAGAAATCCATTTCCCTTGCAAATAATGCGAATTTTTGGGAAAAAGTTCCTTTTCCCAACAATGCAACATCGCCGATAGCTATTAGAAAAGGCGGTGTTTCCTCCTCGTTTTCAAACTTTAACGCGCGATACACCAACTTCCAAAGCCTTCCAAGAAATCTTCGATATTCCGTGAACCTGAGTGAATGTTCAGATGTTCCTAGATGGAAAAATCTGTCAACAGAGATTTACTGACCTTGACGTTAGATGTACCAGTTTAAAATACGCAACAGTAACCACGAATGTGTCTAGCCCAAACACACACAATAACAACAACACAGCAAGCGAGCCAACAAACTTGTAATGCAATTATTCTTATGTGCGGCGCAATTTTTCACCCAGCTTAACAAAAATAATATGGTGTTCCATTGTAAACTGTGATCACTACACTGATCCTATTAATATGCGTGGCAAGACGTTTCAATGTTAACACGGTGTTATGACGAACTAGCCGAAACGGCAGTAGAAATGGCTGCCAGTTTGATACAACTTAAGAGAATAATCTCCGCGATTAGGAGTATCCGATGCTGAAGGCCATTATCCGTTTAATGCGTAGATTCACATAGTGTGCGAAATAACATTATAAACTTCCCATGCAGTATCCCTTATGTCCGAAAAATAAGCGGAACACCCTTAGGCGCCAGATATATAGAAGACAGCGAGGCCTCCATACTTATTCTGTGGCTTCCTGTTGGCTGGATTCCAGCTATACGGCATTAATAATCAGGACACCTGCTTGGCCTGAATGGAAATCTCAAGAATTGTCTTTACAAATGCTTGATAGATGGTAACAGACAGCCGGTGAAATGCACTTATTGGAAGTATTGGCGTTTACGAAAGCGTTGGTTGCATTCTATTCTTTCGTGGTAACTGTTTTATGAGAATTATGGGTACTGTGACCTCATATTTGACTATGGTATCCTAACTGTGACCCAATTGCCAGCCTATCCTAAGAATTTTTTAAGGCACAAATTTAAGCAGCTTCAATCCATATTTTCGTCCCCAGTCCAAATCACGCTTTTTGAAGCTCTGAGTAGCTATGGCCAAACATTCGAGCGTGGGGTGTGTTCAGAATTTCCCTGCGATGAACTGAGATATGCAGTGCCTCATGTGTAATACACACACTCCATATATGGAGTTGAAACGCAAACAATACGAGGCGATATCATTCGGATTGGACTGTGTTCAATTAGTTTGTGACCGTTATATTTACAAGTCATGTTAAGTATGCTGCAGGTAGCAGTAGTTTTTCTGAAGCTATGACAACGGCAACCGCAAAGTCTGCGGTTCGGGCAGTCATACTGTCAGTCATACTGTTTGTCCAGAACTGATGACCACAGAGAAATATGCCTGCATTATCTGCTAAAAGCTGCGCCAGAACACCAAACTATCAGTTTCACTGCAACCCCTCCAAAGCTGAAACTTGATTTTGTAGTAAAACCACCCGGCCAGAATGAATGCACCTGATTCTGCTACGTTGGTTGAAACCGAGCTTAAACAAGTCGGAAGCGGGTCCACTGTGGCCTTCACAAAACCATTTCTTTTGCTCATAAGGAGTCAATCATAGTGCAAGATCCTTCGGAACGCACTGAAAGTTGTATGAAGCGTCGGCCACATCACTATCGGAACCCTGTAGCAGCCGCTTTAGGCTGGTGCGTATCACTCCCTTTCTCCTCACGTTGCTAGCCAGAGAACCAGATACATAGGGTGGTCATAAACCTCGGGTGTGCACAAAATCTCCTGATACTGAGAAGGTACTCTTGTACTCCTGTAAACTGCGCGGCAAATCTGGTGTTCATGTGTGCCCCGAGCATACCATGGGTGGTGCATCAGAGACGAAAGTTGGTAGGAAGGGATGCCCCAATGTTCGACATAACTTGAAGCATGATTATCTCGGGCGTCTCGTAATCTATGACGTGTCTCCATAAGCATCACAGACACCCGTTGAAAAACTTTGTCTCTGCGCTTGAACCGACTAGCGTTCATGTCCACCACATCAAGCCCTCAAATCCTACACCTGACGACGGTCGTACGAAACTTCTAAATGTTTTTATCACTTCGGAAGAAGTGGCACTTCATAATCCGGAGCGAATTTGTCGTAGACGCCCTTTCGCCCCAGGCGGCATGTCGTTTCACCCTGACCATTCTGAAGAAAACCGGATCAACCGAAGTCGGACAATCAGACTCGTTCATATCGCTTTTTGGGGCTTTCAGAGGGTTTGATGATTCACAATAACGCTTTGCAGCTGGCTCCCGTACGGCCGGTTTCGGTTTCCCTGACAGTTTTGTGGAGGAAGACTTTACACTGTGATGTGAATCTGGTGCTCACTCCTTCATGATAATCGCCGGTAATCGCAATTATCCAGACGCCATCAGCATATGTGATAAGCTAGTTCAGTTTCTCGGGGTCTGCTCCTGTGCGAAGCCCGTGTAGTTGCAGTCATCGAATTGTTACCTTGATCTTGGGCTGGATATTAAAGACGTGCAGCTCTTCCGCGCAGACAGAATGGAAGATAAAAGTTTTGAGGTTGCAATATAATGAACCAATACTTCACGTTGAACCTAAAGTAGTCTAGTGTTTCAATCTTCCTAATCGTTGGTTGGTAAGGATTGCCTGTCTTCTCCTATCATTAAGTCAATTTAGCGATAAGTTACTTTTTGGTAAGGCGAAGACTATCTTCCTAGGATTATTTAATATCTTCTTGATGGACGACTTTAATATTCCTGGAACAAATTTTCCAGCCTTTTGGTACATGGGATCCGCGGGCTCTAAGCTTATGCGTTTCTCCAGTGCTATTGAAGCTTCAGGCTTTACCGAACATGTATCGAACTTCAGGCGTTGTTGGGATGGCCAGAAACCCCCGATTCTTTACGGCGCCCAGATTGGCGGTAGCTTAATTAATGATAATCTTGACGAGATTGTGCTGTGATGCCAAATCGGCAATGTAATCGTTCAGCTTAATTTCGTCTGTAGCATCAAACTTATCATGGTTGTCACTGCAGTAACTTTCGTAAAGCGTACCTTGGTTTGCTGTGTTTCTACTTGACTTCAAAAACACGGAGTGGCTTTACTGTGTTTAACCGAAAAATTGCGTGAGAACAAGCTCTGACAATTTAACGATACCAGGCTTTGGTAATATGTTGAATTTAACGTTCCCCAGAAAAACGTTTTGTCGGACACGGGAATCAAACGGCTGGATAGACCTCTTCAGGGAAGACTCACAATTGTTACAAGAATGATGTTAAACTTAAGAAGAGGAGGAAAGAAGAAAAGATGGGTGGTAACCAACTATCTACTAAATGCACGACGCCTATCAAACGATCACTACAAGTGACTTCTTTACTGATCGGCTACAACCGATTACACTCCTTAATGCCGACCTCATGAGCCTCACAGGTCTGCTCAATTCTCCTTCGGATTTCGGAACTTCCCGCCCTTCATCGCCCAAGCCCAAGTTAATTACGTCAACTGACGCCGGAATCTTTCGAAGGTGCACTTGCACGTATTTCCCGGCGTGACCTTAAAATATTTGAAACATCTCCTACATTGGCCAAAAACACAAATTAATGTAACATCTCGCCTTTGAACTGACTCTGTGAAACAAGCAAACTCGCTTTTTCCCTGGTGCGTGCATCAGACTTCCATAAACTGCAACCCATTCTACTCTGATTATGCTTTCTTTTGCTGGTAGACTTCATGTTTGTTTTATTATTCAACTATTTCTTGTTTCGTACTGCCTGAAATTATCTGTCATAGTTGCGCACATCCGAGCGCGCCCCTCACAAATGCCCTGAGAATTATACATTTTTATTATTATTTCTCCTAGCATAAACAGCACTTAGTGTTAAGGTAGGAGCGCCTCAAGTTTTTGGTCTGCCATGACCCACACAGTGAGGATGACTCCTTCATGTTCTGGCGAAGTTTTACAGCGGCACGTTTGTTCACACACCGTCCCTCTTCAGGCTTCTTCTGCCACTGGATTCGAGGACACTCGTACTATGAACACTTCTAATTCTGTTGTTTTAAATGAGCTCTTGTGTCCTGAACTGTACATCTGGTCCAAATGGCGTTCCCCAAAAGTCCCTGGGGAATCGGCTGAACTAATAATAATAATAATATAATAACATTGGTATATTTCTCAACGCATCGGTGAGAAACACGCCCAGAAAAGCGTGATCAGTATACACATGTTAACTTGAAACGCGTACCGTACTCAAAATTGTTAATTGTACAATACACCAATTATGGAAATAAAATTGCAAAACGGACATAATAATACAGGAAAATGTTAGTTTTTGAAGAAGCATTTAGCTCATTTGAATCTTAAACGATAGTTCTCAAAATTTTTATGGTCAGTAAAAATTGCTGAGTAGTTACATCAATTTTCGCTTCATAAGGTTAACGTTGGCCTCAGGTTCAAGGTCGTACCAGAAAAAAGATTTTTCAGGATGGAGAAACTGAACAGTCGAAGAATTTCCTCATTATTTGATGTAGACGGTTCCGGAAAATGATGTAGAAATTTTTGTGAAGATGGAGGATGATAGAAGAGTCCCAATTTTTGCGGAAAAATGGACGATCTTCGGGACTGGAATTCGTTATTTCCTCAAAATTGACGGATTTCCACACACCTCGCGAATTGTCCAACCATTACGGGATTTTGATTGTCCGGACGTTATGGAATGTTGTCTCGCGTTAGAATTTATCGTGGAATCGAGAATGAAAAGCAAAATTGCGTGATAAACAGGAGAACGTGAAAGGATCATGTGAAGTATGACGAACAATGGAACCTGATATTTTCTGACCAAATCTTTTATACAAAATTTATGATTCTGTATTAGTTAATCAAACTTATATCTCTAACAAACATTTGTTATCGAATAACGCGGAAAAAGATTGATTCACGGCTTTATCTAGTATATGAATATTGCCGAATTCCGATGTCGATTTAGTATATACGGGCGCTATGTGGAATGGAAAGGATGTTTTGCAACAAGGGAAGATTGTCAGATGGTCTGTAAGGATAGGAAGATGAACATGTTTGTATGTAATCATATGAGGCGAACAGGCTAAGTTATATATATACTTTTCAATATACATATATATATGTATACTTTTTTTCCATTTTTTTTCAAAAAGTTATATATATATACTTCAAACAGTTTTAACGTTCACAGCTATTGCATAGTAGTCGATAACTATACACAACTGGTAAGCATTAAGTATGGAGTAAGAGTTTGGTTCCTACGAACGGGGATATGTATGATGTTACCATATGTTGGCTATAGTTTGGTTGTCTAGCTGCAAGTTTTGGACATAACTGTGTACAAGATCTATCCTGCTGGAGAAATAATAAGTTTCGAAATTGAGAGATGTTTCGAATGGTGAAGCTGATAACTTTGATTAGTTAGAAGTGTATATGGCGTTGCATAATGAGTTTCAAATTTACCCTCAGATGTTATTAGATGAAATCAGATGTTTAGATGTTATTAGGTCCGTTTTCAAAGATATCGTCTTCAGGTAGGCAGAGTTTGAAAATAGGCATGACGTTCCTTAGTGTCAGGAAAGCTTCTAAGCTTCGATCGAATTGATGCACATTCTTACTGGCTCTAATTGCATGTGGGAGATTGTTCCAAATGTAGGTATATTTCACCAGGAAAAAGTCTGAACGCAGTTTTCTACGAGATTTAAGAGCCGTCAAGTTGAACTCTTTGTTCCCGAAGTTGTATTTTGAAATATGGTGAAGGCGAATCGCGAGT
>JTDE01000980.1:18584-29083 GCA_014338405.1 Paragonimus skrjabini miyazakii | reverse complement strand
ATATTGTTACAGGATCTTCTACGGTGATTTTGTTCTGTAGTGTAACTGTTGAGATAATAGGGTCTCTTGTACAGTTTCTACGTTTCAATATCTCCATCAGCTCATAGCTCCTCTCCTTGCTGTTCAGCGCACGTTTTTCCTCATTTAAGTGGAGCATTTTAGTTCTATTTTCTATAGTGTCAAACATTTTATGCATTTGAATAATAAAGGAGAAATCATGTGTTTTTCGGTGTCGCGATTTCAGACTTTTGAGCTCACATTGCTCTTTTGGGGCAAGAATCCTGCCTTTACCACACACGTTATACTGATTGCCGATCCACATAGTTTGCAATCCATTCAGTCCAATCCTGGCGTAAATGTACCCAGCAGCTGGAACTAAACGAAAATCGTCTCCGTATTCAAAGTTGGTAAGCCGAATGTTCTTAGTGATTATCGTCCAACAGCCTTGATCCTAAATGCCTTTAAGGTAACATAGACAGCCTTGTGTGACCCACGTCCTAGGTATCTCTCTCCTCTTGGCTTTTTTGTGTTGCGTAACAAAGTTTTCGCAAGCGACAGTTGTGGTTCACGAACATTCTGCTAGCCACTGACGAGTGGACAAACGCAGTGGTTTAATGTATCGAGGTAAATGCAGGCTTAAATTCTGCCGAAGCTTTGACCACATGAATAATTCTTTTCTACTTGGCAAAGCTGTAATGCTACGGTGTGCCATGTAACATTGTTTGGTGGCCAGAGTCTTGCCACTAGGGAGTGTGCACAAACTGCGCTTTTAGCTGCCAGAAAAACCACAGCATCGTCCTCAGATTTTTCATTCTTGATCCGCCTATAATCCCCCTTTTCATAAATGACCATCAAATTTGGACCTCCTCCCCCTTGTTGCTTTTCGTTGATGGCATCAAAATACGACGCACCATGAGCACTTCTAACAAATCAGCCATCCTACAGAATGACCTCAGCACTCTGCACAGTTGAATTAATATGACTAGGCTTACTTTCAGTGCTGGAGGGTTCAAGGTTATGCACAACTACTCCTCAATAAATGTCGTCCACTGTCCTGACGACAAGCTTCTTCAGACGGTCCCGGCTATGAATGGTCTGAATAAGCTGGCCTCTCATACACTTTTGATTTTGCCCAACATCTCTGTGAATGTAAAATGGTTAACGTTGCCATAGCGTTACTCAAGCTACCTTCCGCTCATTTTCACTTTTACTGATTTTAATCACCATACAACGGCTTCGGCCGTCCGCAGCTCGACAGTGGGATTATGATTTGGCCACGTTTTCTCTTCAAAGAGACAAAATGCTCTGTGATAATTTGCAACGACGTGTCACCAAGGCCTACCCAAGCCTCTACTGTAAGCCCTATTGTACATGACTGTCGGCCTTTAATAAATAAACTTTAGGGTTCCACCGGATTACAGGTTACCTTAGTCTTGCATTCTCAAACCTCAAGTTTGCAAGCCAACCATGTACATCCTTGTGCAGTACGGCTCGCAGCAGTTCGCTGAGGCCATCCAGTCAAAGTAAAGGCTCTATACAGCAGGCCTTACCGTGAGTTTGTAAGTTGTGGAATGCTGTTCCCGGTTTTATGGCTCCTTCTCCTTCTATTTTCTGCTATTTTCTAAGGCTTGTCGTGATCACTACATGTAACCATAATTCAGATACAGCATCTGTCTTCTGTGTTTTAGCTACATTTGAAGTTTTAGGACCCTACGCCTGGAGGTACGGAATCATCAAAAGTTCTGTTTTCTACCTCCGTCACCAGTCCACCGGTCTACTGATTCATTTAGGATCGCTAGCCGCATTTTCATAGGTTGCAAAAGCTTACATTCTGGACCGTTGGATGATGAATGGTTTAAAGTAGAATACCTTTTCAAGACAGTAAGATCAGTGTACGGTAGATGCTCGTTCTAAACGAATTAACTGGGCTGCTAGAGTTTAAATTCATCCATGTACAGCAGATAATGAGTGTGCTGCAGTTGACAAATTACTGATCAATAGTTTGTATAGTAATGGTCTGAAACTAGCTCCATTTGGTACTTCTGTGAGTAAGGTGCTCGTGATAATATTACATCGACAAACGCAATCTTAACTTTCCGGATGGAAATGTATATTTCCTAGACCACGCCGAGAGTCGGTAGCTCACCTGAGAGTACTGTCTGATCTACACAAAAGAAGGCTTCCGTGAAGTTGATGAAACTAACTTCCACGCTAGCGTTCTTGGCAGCAGTCTTTGTTCGGTAATCCGTGAATCCAATTAGGACTTAACTGCAGGGACAGCCTCGTAGAATTCCGTATTGGACATTAACGTATTGGGAATGTTCGCTTTTCTAATGCCTTCATTTAGATGACCTTACATCATCATGGAGATGTTGGGAAGTTACGCTCGGGGGACATTGAGCCGCCGCTGACCTATAGTCCTCTCCGTAGACTGGTGGGACCCCTCATATTCCCATGCTTTTGGAATGGTGGTTATATTTGTGAAATACTGGAGCAGGGTGTAGACGAGGGGCTAATTTTCGCGCGCTGTTAGTACCGTCTCCACCTGTTTGGCTGTTTGGCTAAGATTTCGTCGCACTTGTTCCTCTACTACAGAGACTGGGAAGGTTTACGGTCCGTGGACATTGTGGGGTTGGCTACCACGAGCTGAGTTCTTAAAACATCTTAAAGTACTGGGTATATACCTCCGCAACTATGAGGTCAAACCTTGTTGGATTCTGTCCGGTGCTTGGTGTAGTGCACTCCGGCTCATATGTGAGAGTTTGCTGTCGCCAGACTGAACAGGAGTTGTGGGTTCCAGTTGCGTCCGGCTGCTTCTGTGATTTGGTGAACCTGATTGTTTTTCTTAATAACTAGGTTATACCGATTACAATCAATACTATTCGAAGTACACTTCACAGATTCTTACAATTTCAGTAACGCTACAGAAGGTCAGTTCGATATCAACGGGCTTTCTGGACCGGGAGTTGACTTACGACCTCTTGAATGAAAGACAGGGGACAACCAAAGGTAGAAGCTGCGAGTTGGTCCCAGTATAGTAGCTTCTACCTTCCTTCAGATTTTTTGTACGTAGGTATGTCGGCATGACAAAGCCCAAGCCACCGCTCCTAGACAAGCGTTCGCTGCAACCACGGCGTTTGAAGTTACGATGTGGGATGCCCAAATATCTCTGAGGAATAATACTACGGACAAACAATTATTCTGGGTTGACTCGGTCTTACAGATGTTTTCGTTGTGACTGGTTTAATCACAACTGTTTCTTCCGTCAAGGTGAAACTGCAACAAATGTTTGCTGGATCACTTAATTTGGGCCTTGACATTTTAATTCGCGCCTAATTTTTCTGCGACGTTCCAGCTTTCAAGTGTATTGGCGTCACTCGCGGAACCTCTCTCATCAACGGAGAAAATGAAGTTTACTGTAGAAACAAACACTCCTTAGTGCAATGAAGATAATCATGCGATCTTTTGCCGGGAGTGGGCTGCCGAACTCTACGTTAACTTGGCAACCGGCCAGGACGTCGCAATTAGTACGGTGCCTAGGCGAGCTTCGGCACACCTTGGATACGGAAGTTTTTGATCAGTTTCATTGAGAATTCACTTATAATTCAGTGGGAGAACCTGTTCACTGTCATCTTTCCTATTAGCCATAAACGATTCTTAGCTGCTAGTCTGGATTATAACACGATGTCTCTGTTTGTGAGGTCAGGTCTTCATCACGTCTATCAGCGTTTATTCCCCTATGGATCAGCGGTGCCTAAGTTCCTGGAATCCGATTACGATGTTCCGAGGCCATGGTATGAAATCACGTCCAGGTCTGAAATGAGCAGGCAGACCCCATGTTTACGCTATGGATTCTACAGCCATTGGGGATAGCGGTAAAAATTATTCTGACTTTGTCTGGATCGACATAAGGAAGTTTCCTGATTCGTCGTTCTTACGACCAAGCCGTTTCCAAGCAACGCGTAGAGAAATATTGATCACGGAATTAGAAATGAAACTTTGATTGAAGGTTCTACGGTACCATTCTGCGTGCAATAAAGTACACAAAACAATCGACTACACGCCCCAACTGTAATAATCAGTATCAACAGTAATATTGTGCAGTCACTCACAAATCGACCAAGGTAAGTTGACTTAACATTACAAAGTACCTTTACATTACAAGTACGTTCGATAATAACAATGGTCCATCTTCGGTGAAGTACGTTAAATGAAAGCCAATAAGGCACACAGTGGCCGCCAAAGGAGTAAAACATTACGTACGGTGAGTGAGTACGGCTAAGCTGCAAAAGTGAGACGGAGTTACACACAAAGGAGCCGGAAGGAAAGTTTGAGCATCAGAAGCGTTCGGGAAGAAACTTCAAACAAATCCGGCAACCGGATAATACAGCCATGATGATGTGAATATGAAAGTGACAGTCTATCAAATGAAGTCAAGCAAGAAAGTTCTGGTGTGCACCCAATGATGGTTATGAATCATAAGAAAACAGATACCTCCCTTATGTTGAAACATTGTAATGATTTTGACATAAGTGCTGACTAAGTGCATTAGAAAGCTTGAAGTTAAACTCAGTGTGAACATTCTACAGGTACACGAAACATCCCTCAAAGGATTTAACAGCTGACATCATACTAGAAATGAAACGACAAAATTACTTAATGACTTATCCCTCGACAGATTTTGGGTTGAGTTAACATGGCTCACCTAGTCAAATTCACACAGTGGTAACTCGAAAAGTTTGTGCGGCTCAAAACGCTACCATGGTTATGTGCAATCTTGATAGAATAACACCTTCAAATGCAACGTTAAACCACTCATATTGGCCTCTGGAGCTGACGTTTTTCGCAAAGTTGACCCAGTTAGGTGTAATACAAAGTGTGCTGTTAAAACTCATTGTTGTAGATATTACCGGCAACATAGAAAGTCAGCCATGCAATCAGCTGTGAGGTCAGGTGAAAAACAACTGATGCATGAGAGGTTGCTTCACCAAGGACTCCAGCGGCCGAAGTTGAGTTGGAAAAAGACAATAGTGAGCTAATATCTGGAGTTCACATGTATTTTCGAATTTAGATGTAAGTTGCAAGTTTTAGCGTTCACAATTGGCCTCCATTTCTAACACCCTTTTGTTTGTCGCAGTTTAATCAGCGAAACCCAAATCTGCGTCGACTCTGTTTATTAGTTCACCGGCTTCTCATGGGGTAGATTGTGCAGTGCTAGTGAAGAAACTTCATCTCGTGCTGCTTTGGTATTTGCTTGACTTTAGGGGCTTCCCTTCACCTGGCAACTCCTATTTCTGAGCGGGAACCTGAAAATCGTTGAACCCGTTGAATCACGTAAACAACTGAATGTATAAACGTGTTTTTTATGTGAGTAAGCGTTGAATATAGCGGTCAGCAGCAAAATACCCTAGACGGGAGGCACCGTACTATTCAGCGGTAGGTTGGTGTCCACATAACCTCATCAGAGATTGAATTATTTATTGAATTAAGAATAGCACATTCTGAAAGCAACAGCAGAAAAGTAACTGTGGGTAAGCCCAACAATATCAGATCGTTAATTTAGCTGGGCCAACCGGAAAACACGTGCAGTGGCAACCAGATGGGCAACACAAGCATACATACCAGTAACAACATACTTGAGAACGTATAGAGCCATAGTTAAGTGTCCTAAAAGAAGTAAGCTCTCCGTAGTAGTCATTCTGATGAGAACCAGCAGTCAAGACACCTCTGGAAACTTTACAATGGTGGTGGCTCCTACCAACGACGCCGGAAGAGTAACGAAGTCTACTAAAACCCCAATAGTATAACATTGTTGCCCGTGGAGTACTACAGTGTTATGTCTGGTTCAAACTTGCCTGCATTCAATTTGGTAACTCCTTCCATTTTAGAGAGGCTGCGACTGGGGTGACACCTTAGGATGCTGATTCCAAGGCCGAGTAACTATTTCCCTTCCGGTCTCTACAGAATGAAAGGAAGACGTCTATAGCGGTAAGAATAAAACTTCACCACAAGTTTTGTTGCGCGTCATTACGAAGGCTTGGAGGTGGTTGCTACAACCGAACCTTCTAGGTGCGGCGCGCAGATAAATAAAAATAGCAAATTCTAAACACGGCTGGACTCAAGGTTCGGCATTAATTTCACATGGGTAATTAAATGTGCAAGACAAAGTTGACTACCTTAACCACGACAACCAGGATCAATAATACACCCGTACCTTAATTGCACAGCTGGACTGTGTGAGTTTGAAAACGTGCTGAAGAACGGGCGGACAAGGTGACCTCACAAGCCCCTCTGATGAATCAAGAAGGCAAAACAAAGATTCGTCTTGTTTGAATCATGCCAAACAGAAAAAAGCAAATTACACGATGATCTCGAGGCTAATGAAATGATATGTGCGGTTGAGTTTGTATAGTTAATTGGCAAAACTAGGAGAGAATTTTATATGACGGTATTAACTGTAATACCCAGGCACCAGAAAATTTTTGGAAGAAACATCCGACAAAGCCTGTAACGGCGCAATAAAATGGTCGCATCTTTTCAGTGGAACAGATGGCATGTCTCATTGTCCACCTCCAGTAGGAATCCTGCAAGCTTATTGGGGATAAAAATCCAGTTTTATTTTGGGCGTTTCCGTGGAAGTCTGTTTAGCCCTGCGATCCTACCTTCAGCTTCCTTTATCAACTCTTATTGGTTGAGGCCATTACAGAAGTTTACTGAAAGTGGCAGCTTAACATCTTTTTCTTCAAAAATGACAGTAAGTGGTTACTCACCAATCCATTCGTTTCTCTTTATCTTGTGGTGCATGCACACGATTTTCGACTTACCAGTATTGAACAGAAGGTTGTCGCCTACTGACCACTGACGCACTCTATCAAGGTCGCTGTGGGTAGTCACGAACTTGATGAACATGCAGTGTTTGCCACAAATCAGCATCATCTGCATAAAACAACGACGGCGACTATATAACCGTTGGTAAATCGTGTAGTAATGATAGGAACAACGGACAGTTTAGTGTGGGGCCTTTAAAAGCATCTGTTAAATCTTCGAATGCGGTAGGCGATTGCTATTAATCGCCATGGTAGACGTCCTGCTTAATTAACGTTAATTTCATTCACAGATGATCACTGAGTTCCACACTAGGTGGTTTATGTGGTGTGGCACAAAGATTCACCCTGTCCAGAAATTCGACGAGGTTTGGGAAGACGGCGGCCGCTGGGTGATTCTCTTCCGTTGCCGTGGTTGAGGGTACGGCACCTTCCGTGAAGTTAGGTGCGTAAGAATAACCCTGTTGAAGTCCATGTTGATGGCCTCCTGAGAGATTAAAAGACAGAAGTTGCATTATAATCACATCCTGCACCATTTTCTTCACTATCTTGATTGCACAATGAAGCAATGTTCCTGGGCCGTAACTGCTTGCACTGATTCAGCCACTCTTTTCGTGTATGGGCTAGATGGTTTTGTGCGCCGAAAGATTGGTTAGGGCAACTGAGACATCAGTATTGAAGGGTGCAGGAAATGAGACAGCTAGTGCTAATCCCGAACGTCCACTGATTCATTGAGCCACGTTTAGTCTACTTACAACTTCTATCAATAAGCTGGACCTGAAGTAGTCGCAATTGTGGTGAGAAGTGTCCATGTTATGATGATAATAATAATAACCTTATGGTCCTGTAACCAAAGGATTCCGATTAGAAAAGTGTCGTACAGAGAAGATTTGTCATCAATAACGTTCCCAAGTTTATTCGAAAATATTAAACTCTAAAGAAAAGTAGGAAATAACCTACCTCCATATTGAATCTACCAAACTTACCAGGTCTGGGGTCGACTTTTCACGCGAGGACGTTTGAAAACAACGATGTAAGTAATGGAGAAGCGATTGAGCTGAGGTTAAATCAATGACACAACCAAGCAAGGTCAGTGATGGGAAATGGGGAGGGATCAAGTGCGCGAGAGTAAAGTCTGACAAGTGAACGATGGTGGGCTTTAGCAACATATCTGACTTGGTGTTCGCATAACAAACAATTCGTCGCGCATGTATTCTAAAAGGCCAAGTTGGCTTCTAAAAGGAAGAGTCGCGGTTGCTTCGGAGAGGATCTCGCGTGTAAGAAGAGAGACAATCAACAAGAGAGGGTTGAATGACATCGTGGGGTTGTCGCCAGCTTTCTTCATGCCAATTACCTTCGTCATATACTCAACATGGGCAGCTATTTCTATAGCTAGCGTGAAGCACATTTTAAATAGGATACTTGGTACTTTGCTGAGGGGTGCTGACTTTTCAAGCTTTGGATTGACCTACTTCAATTTGTCTCTTAGCTTTTAGGTGTCAGGGGAGATTCGGAGTGAAGTGACATGAATCAAGCCTGCTAGTTGTACAGTGCTGTTTTGGCCACCAGATATGATGTACTTTGCGTAGAACTTATAGCTCTCTCGACTTTTAATTGTTAGCCCAGAAGGGTCTATTGGCGTCGCTACGGTTGGTCGAAATACACCACAGGTACAACGTATCCATAAAACCTCATGGAGCGTTTGGCGGTAGCCTCTGTTAAATTGGGCTGATGGTCTCGACGGCTTACTGTTACCATTGGTACATATCGTCTGTGAACGTTCTCGTAAACTCTATATGCACCTTCTATAATCAATACCAGGAGGCCATTCCACGTAGCTTACTTCTGCTTGATGAGGCGTGTTTCACAGTTTTGACTTTGGACTTGTTTTTACTTGTGCTAGGGCGAAAAACAGCGCGACGTCAGCAATAACTCAATTTAGCGTATTGGCTATTTGGCAGTGTTCTTCAGGAGTAGCAGCCTTTCGTTTGCAGGCAGGGGGTGCATCCGTTAGATGCTTTCGGTTCAACTGGAGATCAATTTGAAGGAAGTTTTGATAGGTTGGTTCGCGAGATAAAGCAATTGCGACGTTGGAGATCAGGTCGAAACAACTTACTCAACGGACGCGAAAACTCAGAAGGATGTTGAACTCAGCACTGTCCACTATAAAAGGCGCGTGTTTCGAAAAAGGCCAGTTATTATTGCGTGCAAGTGTATTTTTCATTTATATCAAATACCAGCTGAACTTAGCTCACTATCTGCTATTTTCTGTTACTACCAATTGCTTCTAAAAGTTCCGACTATTATTGGTTAAAAACAGGAATATTCTACCACAATGCCCACTAAGACAGCTAGTATTACAAAACTGGCAGTTGCCAGGCGATCAGCCTCATTTAAAAAAGTCATGGTGACAACAATGAGAGGCATAAAATTCTCAGGCACCATGACCAAGACCTGTTCCACTGCTGCTATGGCTATGGAGCCAAAATCTGCTGCCAAAGAGGTAATTTCAACGGTAAATATTAGCCCCATAAAAGGAAGGAACAACACTCAGCTCTGTTCCGTTCCCATTACCGATGTATTTGCAGATCAGGTTAAAAAACTAACGGACTTAGAGGGTGAAATGGCGAAAATACACGGTAAGTATGAAGAGTTCACTAACATTTTGCACCGACTGAATCCGATAGTTAGCATTCTAAATGCCTCAACTAGCACCCATCCTGAGACTGCCACTTCTAGTCATGAGGATCTCGTAGCTGCTGGAACGTTTATTGATACCATAGCTATTGAGCTGCACAAACGGATACGCTGTGCAAGTAGGATGGTTGTGTTTAACGTGCCTGACAGAATACCTTTGCTGTCGGTGAAAAAAGTCTTACTCAAGGCTAGTAGGATGGAAGACCAGGACTGTCACTGTCTAAGACTCCGCAAGAAGGTACAGCAAAAATGCCGTCCACTGTTATTGCGGTTCACAAATGAACTTGTAGCGAATGAGTTCGTCAAAAGACAAGACCAAATTATACGTGCTACGAATTTTAAGTCGATAAAAGTGTTTGGTGACAAGACACCACTCCAACGGGAAATATTGCGAACCAATAATTCCCAAGTAAAAAGGAACCCGAGCAAGAAGGTCGACAACCTCATTGAGTTGACCGTTGATCTAGACTGTTCCACGATTTCCCTAGATCAGCAAGTCGTAACTGACAACGCTGTTACCATGTTCGTCCGGGAGGATACTGAAAAATAAATCACGTCCAGCTCTGTTGATGCAAGGCACGGTCAACTATCTCCAGTAAAACCCACGGTCAATGCCAAAAATACCTCTCCCATTCACCAACGATTCCCTCCATCAACCAAGACACTGACTGAAATGAGCCCTAGACCTAAGGTGCCCAAAGTTCTGCACAGTGTTAGGGGCAGTATGCAAAAGTTCGAGAATGTAGAAGAGGTTGGACAAACAAATCCATCTCCATCTTTCAGTAGAAATTTCCCTCCATTATCTGGAGCGATTGTACATGCCAACCGCAGACCCAAAACACCGGAACAGGTCTCCAAACGAGCACAGAAACCTGTACGGTACCTATTAGAAAACAAAGTTCTAGACTTGCAACGTAAGAGTAAATTGGCGGTACTTCCTAAACGCTACGTGTTCGGTTCTAAGAACCACAATGTAAG
>JTDE01000980.1:0-13588 GCA_014338405.1 Paragonimus skrjabini miyazakii | reverse complement strand
ACTCCGCCATACGACCCAACAGATCCATCCAATCGAGAAGACCACACGTATCGATCGGTTCCCTCCACCCTGCATCACCGAGCCATCCACGTTCAAATTAGAGAAATATGATTGGACAGCTCCGTGACATCAGACGTCACCCGTGCGTATACTGCAGCATTCATCCAATCACAACTCATCGGCGTGCCCACCCTATTTAGCAGCTTTAATACGCGGAAATTTCCGCTGATTGTGTTCATAGGGTTAATTCATATCGTGTGCTGTGCCCCTGCATTGAAACCCTCATTATTAACCATTATTAACTATTGTAAACTATGAAATAGATTCTAGCTTAAACATTGACCCTATAAAACAAACTGACTTCAAAACTTTGGACGGAGTTTTGACTATCACGTGATAATCAGTCTAGAACTAGTTGCTGGTTACCCAATTATCGCAGAATGCCACAACAATTATTTCTGAATATTATATACTTTATTGAAAAAACACAAAAGCATTGATATCGCGTAAAGCTTTTGTCAAAAAAATAACATTCACATTAATCTCCATATTAAATGTGATTCCTTCAAATTTTCCCATTTAGCACATGACATTACGCTTTTTATCCTATTCCCACGAGCATCCGTAATACAAGAAAAGTTTCCACGATGAATGGGCGCTCAAACCCCACATTGGCCGAGCGATTAGTGAAATTTTCATCTTTTTGACGCTTTCCACCAATCATCGAGGTCCCGTGCTGGAATCCGCCCAATTCTTCGCCCGATTTTGGAACTTCCCGTCCTCGTTCGCCAAAACTGAACTATTTCAACATTTTTCCGAATGAAATTACGTCAAATAACGACGAAATCCTTCGAAGATCAATTTGCACGTATCTCCCCGCCTGACCCTGAAATATTTGAAACGTCGTCTTTACCTAACCTTGTAAAAGGTAAATTGATGTAACATCTCATTTTTTGGACTGAATCCGTGGAACAGACGACCTACCTTCTTTCATTATGTGTGAATCGAACATTGTAAACTGTGACTATTTTCCCTTTGATTACCTCTTCTTTTGTCAACAGACTTCATGTTTGTCTTGTTATATATCCTTTTGTTGCTTTGTAACGCGTGTAATTATCTGTCATGATTGCGCACATCCAAGCGTGTTTCTCACAAATGCGTTGAGAAATATATATTATTATAACTCGTTGGTGAGAAGTGAGTCCAGATGAAAGTGATCTCCGCCCACTTTTTACCGAGTTCTTCACTAAACGCGTTCCGTTACGCCGACTCCCTGTGTGGGATAGCAGAACGCTGTGGCCTCTGTATCAGACGCCGATCTGCTGATATATTCATTGAATGGAAAACTGAAGTCTCTGACTGTCAGTGCTCCACTGTTTTTGCACCATCACCTTATTTAGAGTATGAGCCGATTAGGTTTGTACCAAAGCTGCTTTATATGATGTTTCGAGTGTCAGGTGAGCCTGCTGAGAGGTGACCACCTTCATTATGTGAGACCCACTTACTGCAATCATTCAAGGGTCTTACGTGGACAAGGTTCTGACATCACATGCAACATAGTCACTAAACTTCCTTCGCTTCCGCCTAACCATTTGGTGTACATGGTGAGGTAACCTAGAATTTCTGCCTCCCGATCAAAAAGTTGTGGGATAATCCGGTCTCTGTAATACTGGCGTCCTTAAGCCTTTCCCATTCAGAAATCCTCAGTACCTCTGGTAGCTTATTCTTCTTGGAAAGTGCGTAGGCAGGCATGCATCACCGACTAGTGAAAATTTCGAGACATCAGTCTCACCATGCGGACAGGGTGGCAGCTGAGACCTGGATGTTGCCAAGGTCAGCCTGGTCCCTATGATTCCAGCCTTTGCAAGCTTCTTGGGGTCTGAGGCTTATTTGGTAGCAGGTGGTTCAATGGCAGCCTGTACACCTAGACTTCAGTCAATTTGATTTGTCGTTGGTTAACTCACGAGACGCTATTTTCTACAGAGGACTTACCACAGTCTGATGTTGAAAGTCAGATCGTCCCCCTTTGCTTCCCACTCTTAGAGAACCCCTATAATGTCCCTTCTTTTGGTTTCCTGACTCTTTTTAGCTCAGGTGCTTGGATATACGTTAGGTGTGCAAGTGTCAGCAGCCGTTGAATGGATTAGGCAGCGTAAGCGTCTACACTGAGTGAATGTTTAGTGCGCACGAACTTAAAATAATTAATGCCACTTACGTGCTATTGGATAATCGGTGACATGCAACTCAGGCATGGTGTGCAGTATCATGTTACAGAGGCGACGGGCATCGAAATCCCATGGCCGTTGTTGGCCCGTCTCTCCGCGGGAGTGGCTTCGATATGACTGCTACGAAGTAACTGAAAGCATGCGAATGTCGAAAGTACGTATTCAACCACTTGAAGATCACTAGGAGTTATACAGATAGAGCGGGGTTGTCCACTACGATTGTCCTCACGAGAAACTGCACAATAAAACTATAGTACCTAGCTTACACGCTTTCCGCCAAATTATTAGTTCGTTTTCTTTCTATGTGGAAGTGAATAATTGTCATCCTCTAATGCATCATACGGCTTGTGCGTGCAATTTGATGGAAGCGCCAAGATATGTGGTGCGTAACCTCCTCACCCTTCCAGTTACGGGAACAGGCGGGTGACAAACGGGTCCGTAGTCGTGGGTCAAAGGTTGGGTCAGAGTCAATTGGCGATAGACGGCTGTGAATTCCCGTTTAACAACTGAACCTGGACCGTTTTAATTAGCCTGTCCAGCGCAGTTCTTATGTTTGACCGCACCATGTTATCTTGTAACGGTGGCGAACATGAGTTGGTGGGGTGTGAAGTATCGTAGACAATCGGCAGCACCGGATTTTCTGAAGGTATCACGCTAGCCTCAGTGTTCAGATTTCCTTAGATTGGTTGTTTGGCACCAAACGCTATGTCCGCTTAGGAGATAAATTTTATGGTGCATGTTTCTGATGCGCCAGATGCAGTGCGGAAAATCTTGCAGTGATGACGGTGGTAGGGTATTGGGGCTACCTTTAACCGTTCATGAACGTTTGAAGCTCAATGCGCAAATAAATCACGTCCCAATTTTCATTTGGGTTCTGCGGATTACTCAGTTTGATTTGTGAGTGTGCATTTCACACAATGCGTTTGTTTTCCATTTCAGGTTCCTCCATCCATGGATTCAAGATAGTGAGCATTCCGGGACACAATTTGCCGTTTCCGTCACCAACCTATCGAACCGCTTATTTTTAGTACGAAATCCAGGTCGATGAGTTTTTTAATGGACGGGATTCATAACATTCCGACAGTCTTGTGGGCCAGACGCGAATTTTTATCGCGGATACAGCATTGTTACTCAACTAAAATCGTTAGCATATATAAACTCATTATACAAACTTAAGTCTGATAACAGACCGGGTAGCTCCGGGTTCCATCGTAAAACAAACATGCAACTAGGATTTAAACGTTTGAGATTTTTCGTACCATAACGATCGACACCAGCACCAACGGCATCTAGCCAGATTTCTGACCCCAGTTCCAGCCGCAAGTTAGTTGCTGCTTATATTGCCGGGTGTAAAACCCAAATGCAAATGCATACGAGACAGAGCAAATATTGTGCAAAAATGAAAAGGCCTCGTAAACATGTGAACGAGCACGGTGTGTGGTGTTAGTCTAAAAGACCTTGGACCAATGGGCTATACGCAGGGGCAGGAAAAAATCTGTATGGTAACATTGGCGCGCATAATCCGAAAAACGAACGAGCAACCGGACAGATGTTGTCACATGCATTAAGCAAACGGCAGATAGCTCGCCGTGCTGACCTATGAGCAATCCGAGTTAATATTTTTGGAAGTACTTTGTTCGACATTCAACAGGTGCATCAGCGGTGGGCCAAGATAATCATAGTAGCTGTCCTTGATGTAACAGACAAGCAAGAAGACCGAAGATAAAGTTCAAGTGAGAACGCTTCTAGAACACGCAGCGCCTAAAAGACAATTTAGAGAATGAAGGTGCATATGGTGATTTACCTCTTTCAGGAGAGTCTTCCAGCGTGCAACCAACTGGTTTGACGTTGACAGGAAGCCTCTCAAGGAAAGATGAAAACGGGAGATATGATGGTGGGAATAAAGTGGCTTACGTCTTGCTTATTTCAGTTTCCCATTGTACGGGTCATATATTTTTGAGAAATAACAAAATTAAAGACAGGGGTGACCAGGTTAGTCAGCAATAAACTGCGCGTGTATACTATGGATAAACCCGTATTTACTACCACGCATGAGCCCCTCTGATCAGTAACTCACAAATCATGTACCACGCAGTTGCCCAATTTGGAAAACTTTTCTTCCCGGATGTCCCCGTGTTCGCAATTTTTGCACTTATTTTACCTGCGTGTAAGTCCGCTTCAAGTTTGCAATCTCAACCATCACTTTCACTCGCGCATATTGTTTTGCTGGCCCTAAGTTCGTCGTGTAATCCGCTTGCTTTGTTAACGTGAGCCGCCCATGACGAACTTTTGTGGTTCCACTTCACTCATCAAAGGGTCTAGTTAGACAACTAGATCCACTAATTTCGCGATGTTTTCATCCTGAAGTAGTCGGTTAACTCATTTGTTAAAATATTACTACTGATGCCGATGGTCACGGTGAAACTACTTAACCGCTCGTTTTTATATTCATTTTTTCACTTAGTATTACTGCACAATCTTTGGTTGATCAATGTTTTGACCTTGGTGATGGTAATTGGTTTACTCTGCTCGAATGGGGTTCAGCCATAACAATCCGTATCTTTCTGTTGGATGTAAACGTAAGCCATACAGTTAAAAAGTTCTTTTTGATTCCGCTTCCACAGGACAGATGAACGAACAATCATAGTGTCTTTATTCGTTTTCGGATGTGGTAAGTTCACCACGGTAGATTACACTGTCGCACTAACCACGATAAACAAGCTGTTGATTTTTGCTGAAAACTGCAGGAGGTAGTGAACCTCTTACTTTATTGGTACTAGTTTGCGAGGTTTGAGTCTAAATCGTATTTTGTGCATTTTTTACCCTTCATTTACCTCTCCGTTTTGTGTCTAGCGGCTAGCGTCTACCAACTTCTTGCATTGTCTGACTTTTGATGGTCCATGATTGAATCTTAGACACGGTTGTTCCAAATACTGTCACTTTTCCGGCCTACTTAACATACGTCGATTTCACAGTTGACAGCCAAGCTGCATGATTGGCCCGTTTGTCGTACTAAATAAACATTCACTCTGAACCTTTGGCTGGGGGCTTCCGTGTCTTCGCTTGTTTTTATTTCCCTTCGTTCATACCACTGAAGCTGGAAAATCAACTAGGGACTGAGCACGTATGATGGTCAGCGTTAGGTTGACGGGCTATTAAAGGCCATAATTTTGAGTTTTGTGTCAGAATATTTCAAGGAACTGTGGTGTTTCACTCAGTGACGAAAGGAGCTGATGAATCAAACACGTTATTAGTGTTACAATCCATCGGTGAGGGCTGTTCAGACATATTCGGCTAGAGAGGTCTTGATAAGAACTGCCGGTAAGTTCTTGCTGAAATCTTCAGGAAGACCGGAGTATGTTGGGTTTGAAGATGGATAAGTTAATCTGAACGCCAAAAGAAAGATGTCAATTCGAACCTTAGGTAACGTAAGCGAGGGACACAAGTGCGGAGGGAAAACGGAAGGGGGGTAGTTGGTTGGCTTGCATACCGCTTTTTCATTCGTGCGACTGTTAGGCGCCAGACACCTTGTACATTCCTTAGAGGCAAACGAATCGAACAGGCTTCTACTGTGAATTGGTTCAAACTTGAGTTCCCTGGTTAGCAGCATCACTATATCTGATTCCGGAATCTAAGCGTGTGCCAATTTAGTTTCTCCCTAAAATAGGGCATTTGGGGAGAAAGACTTATTTCCAGTAGAACAACTCTTCAATTAAAGCGTACTTAGTGGGTATAAGTTGTGCCAACATAACAGCCAGAGTCGCAAACAGGATCAATTTTGCTTGATCTCGGGAACTGCCATACACCCTCTAGATTGAGCCGCGATCGGAGTGCAGGGTTTGGCCAGGACGAGATAGCCAGCAGTTAATAAGTGGACGGAATACCTTAGTGTTGTCAGGCCTCATACAGTGATAATCGTTGCGAAGGCCCCGGATTTATTACGACCTTGGTGGCAGCCCAAATTAATCAGAGACAAACATTGCCTTCAAAGGCAATGTTCCTGGATTGCGAGGTCAAGATGATTCGTTCGCACGTTTCTAAGAATTTTTCCTTTCTACCCTTCTATCTCGTTCAATGGTATTTTGGCTACTCAGATGACTCATCTACATATATCCATCAGTCAAGTCACATTTACCTCGCTCTTTCCCTTTTTAGAGAAATATAAATAGCGGCCTAAACTGATAGCGTGTTGACCCCCGAGCATTTGCTGGCTTCGACGAAATTTTTCTCGCGAGCAAACCATGTTACGTTCTCATTGAAAGCTGATTATCCTGGACTGATTTAAGGGCTGATGTATGTATCACATGCACTTCGTCTTTACCTAATAAGCTTTGTTCAATCTCTTTTGTTGAATAAGCACCACGAGCTCAGAGAAATCCTGACGGTAGGTGATGGTCGATAGGATTTCATTTCGGAGTTATGTATTCGAAGTAGTGCCGTGAATGTGCGCCAAACGTTTAATGAATTGTGGGGTCATTGATGTAATTCACATAAATGACGGCTTGAAACGCAGACCTCATTAAAAGACGGCAAATCAAGTGAAGCACAATTATTTTCGAGACCTTGCTATGGACGTCGTCGAATGCAGCAATGTTGAATGGAGATCAGTATTTGACCATTTCACACATTTTTCAGCTATTTTCTACAGGTCTGGTCTGTTTCTCACAAGTTGAGAAAGTGACGACGAAGGTTGGTTGATACTGTGCACGTCTAATCACATACGTGCACTCAGGTAAAATCTAGAAACGGTCCCATCAGAAATAGTGCTGTTAACAACGTTGAACCTGGAATTTACCACTCATGATTAGAAGGCTACATAGCATAGATTTCAGAAAGTTTCTTCTACGGTCGCCGTCAAGAAAAGGCACATAGGCAATGTGATTAACTTCTATAATTCCCAACATGCAGTATTCCAACCGTTGCACGAAACAACTCACACTCTGTATCGCTAAGCACTGCACTGGACAAGTTACCACTTGACCGATATTATCACATGAGCTTAACGCACTCGTCTCCTGGCCGACGGTTTTCTACGAAGATGTTGGTTACCTACTAATCCGAAGTGGTCAGTGCATTAGCAGCCTTAAACATCGCAATACCACACAGCCATGTCAACACGACCTACGGCACCAATAGATCCCTTGGGTACCGCGTTTCCGTTCACAGTCGCGAAATGACTCACTGAAATATCGGACGCCTGTCCGGATCGTACAGTTTCAGACCGTTCGGTTCAACGTCAAGTCTTCCCAAGATCTGAAGTCGATGTTACAATGGGAAATACTTACCTGTGTAACACCGTAGAATCTAAGATTTTGAAGTCAAAGATTTTGCTTATCAGATTTCGCCTCCTCTTATAGTAGGCGTTTGGAACACAACCAATACCTACTCAACAAAGCTGGTCCAGCATCAGCATGGCTTCTTTCCTTCCATGTCACCTCATCGCGGCGCCTTAGTTTCGGAAACAAGTCCGATCACCAAATATCCATGATGCCTCCTAGACATTACAGACGGAAAAGTTACAGGTAGCGCGCGTTCCAGGTTTCCTTGCCGTACAACAGTAAAGAAAGCGCCACTGAGCGGTAGACATAGTTCAGTGGTTAGCTGCAGGTTGTGGTTACTCCAGACACGTCTTTCAAAGCATCCTCAAGCAACACTCGCCTTTGCCGCACGTGTTCGTAACTCGCGGTCTGCGGACATATCTGTCTATAAATTGCTATCCAATTAATGGAACTCTGCGCAGTTGTCGACATTTCCATTTATGAGAATTTCAGGTGCAGGTACAGGAACTTAAGTGCCGCTCAGAGGAGACTGAAAGTAAGAAAATGTCTCACTTGGGTTGATATTCAATGAAAGCTTGGATGCCGCGGTCACAAAAGCCGTTGCCATTTGACGTAATTTTTCCTCGCTTTGTACAAACAGCGCGCTGTCATCGCTGAACAAAATCATGTGCATCATTGAGATATGTAACCGGGTCGGAGAGCCGAATCATGGAATGTTCACTGGGTGTCCATCCGTCGGGTACTAAACCTCAGCACAGTTCTCTGTCAAGTCCTAGAGGGAAACTGCTAGCATATCAGCCAAATGTAAACTATATTTGGCAGGAGTTAGGACACAACCCTGTTGCACGCCCGGGGTAATGTCAAAATCATCACATGTCAATCCAAACGGCTGTACCTTCGCCTTCGTGGTCACGCGCAACTTTAGTATCAAACCGATGAAATTACCTGCCTATTCAAACCTTCCAGGCACCATCCACAACGCCTCGTGGCTCATAAAATCAAAAACCCCAATGAGGTCAGCAAAAAGGTCATACGAGAGCTGCTGAAGTTCCTGGCAGTTCCCCTGAAGCTGTCCAACATCAAACACCTTATCGAACTTACTGCCTCTCGCCCGGAATCCACACTGCCTCTCGGAAACACTGGTCTCCAAAACGTCTGTATCCAATCGGTCCAAGGGGCTGCTTGCAGGTGCCTTGCTTATAGAGCTCAACGGAATTATGCTCCAATGGCTGTCTGGTCAGTACCTGCAACCTCTGCCTCCAGGCAAAGGCATGATGACGGCATCGTTGAGGTCTCGTGACATTAATTCGTGTCCCCAGAAGGAGTGAGAAAATTGGGCCATGGCGCGTTTCAGTGCCGGTTCGTCACCTCTCGGAATTTCAACTGGCACTCCATTCTAGCACGCAGCATTTTCAGTGCGTAGTTGTCCAAACGCCCCCTGCACCACCGTTAACTCCTGGACGACAGTCAGTGAAGATTTGACGTCTTGTTGCGGCACGCTGTTAACGACCACCTAAACAATAGTAGCAGGACGGTTTAGCGGGCTACCAGAGTGTTTCCGCCAGAGTATCACAATGTACTCTGACAGGGTGCACAAACAGCCGCTGTCCACGCCGATCACTGTCCAGGTAGACCAGACAGATGGACCAGAAGTGTTCTTTAGAGAATCGCAAAATTTCTTGTGTTGTCCGCAATCGACGTTTCTTTCCATCCGCTCACCTTGCTAACTTCATCAGTCGCCACTGAATCCGCGAGCACGTCGGGCGCATTGACGGCGAATAATGCGGAAAATCGCCCTTTTTGGTCTCACTCTCCGGGCTTATTGTGACAAAAGAAAACACCGCACTCTCCTCTAGTACCAAACTGGAGATAGCCGCGCTGGTGTCGTACAATCAGCTTAGACGTCGATGGGCTTCTATTGCGATCGTCTTGGTGGCTGCAGCCACATACACTTGATGGTAGTTGAAAGGGGAGTGCCTTTTAGATGGGTGTCAACTGCAGGTTGTAAAACAGTCCCCATCTCGGAAATCTTCACTTGTTTGACATTCAACTTCTGCCGGTGTCCGGAGAATCTACAACAAACAGGCTCGCATACAGGAATAACAAATTTTATTCTGACCAGTCCGTGATCCAAGCCATATACAGCCCAGCACGTTACTCGCGTGATACGCACCTCACAAATGTCGCGCTGTCGCACAATCACGTAGTTAAACAAATGGTGGTGTTCGCTTTTTGGATGAGTCTGCGTCTTGATGTTGCTTGCCTCCAGCTGAAACCGGGGGTTTGTGTCATCCAGCTCCTGAAAACGCAAAATGCTGTGAACGATCACCAATCTCGTTGACTAAACCAACGCCGTAGGGTTTGAGGATTCCAAGCCAGGCTACCGAGTTGCTCTCAACTTCGGCGTTCAAGTCACCTAAGACAGACAGTCGGTCACGCATTGGTGCCGACCGGATTGTGACGGACAGCGGATTATAGAACTGGTCCTCTGTAAAATCAGTGTGATAATAGTTTTACCACATACTAATTAAATTGGCACAATCAACTCGACTGCATAACAGACGCATGAACTTGAAGCTAGTCATAGACCGTGATTTCCTCAGCTGTCATGCTTGGGAAAATTATTTTGTCGATAAACGGCTTTGTTGGCTTGGTACCTGATGCAGCCATTGAAATCGTCCAAATCTGCGTCAAGGACTCATATGTGTTTGTTTTTACTGACATTTAATTGAGAATGACCTTATCGTAAACCCTTTTCGAAATTCGGTATGGTTGCTGTTGTTGTAGTCGACTGCGTGTGGCAATGTCAACACAAATGTAGTGGAGTCTTTCCAAACTTTTTCACCTGTTGATCATTTTATCTTCATTTTTTATTCGTAGGAAATGGATTACATTGCAAATTTCAAAGCGATATCTGAAAATCGTGAATTTTGCACTTTTTCACAGTTTCAGGAGTGTATTCAAACGTACATGGATGAAGCGAAAGTTCTTTACGCTCATGGAACAAGCCGCAGGTCGAAAATGGTTCTGAAGTACGGTAAGGTAGGGTGACATGGTTCCCTGTAAACCGTACAGATTTATTATCTTTGTACGAAGTAGAAAAGGCGAAGTGTATGCAGGGGTAAGCAACGTGTCTAGTGGGTTAACTGTCATTAGTTTTAACGAATCACTTCTCGCGACACATGTTGCAGACCACGATTATATGTGATCCGACGAAATGCGTGTCTGGATGTGAGCTCTTTCGAGGTGGAGCACAACCACCCCTCAGTCGTCTACTGTGTCCCATCCTAGGAATCGGGGACTCGCCGTCAGTGAATTGAACGAATGCAGGAGTCTGCTCCAAAACAATAGATCAACTGCTGACGTTAAGCAGTATGTAACGGATGTTCACGGAAGTTTATCACAACATGATGTTAGAAGCATCCGCGGCAAGTTGAAGCCTGCAATACTGAGTGAGTTTGCTGTGTGACATAGGTCACGGGACATTAGAGAACTCATATGAAAAGTTGTCAGTGATTATTGAAATAGGTGCAGTGAGCACCATACAGGATGAAGGCAGCGGATGTACGCATATCTACTTTGCCAAACGTACGCAAGTTGAACTATTCCGACGTTTCCCGCATGTTGTGAATGTGGGTTCCACCCACAGGACAGACAGGCACAAGTATGTAATTGTACATCACTTCATACTTTCGGAGCCGGAAGTTATATCAGTTCTTGGTGACAGATGGTATGGGACACGGTCGACCCGTGATGTATGGTTACGTTCGTAGTGAGAAGTATGCTTCACTACGTGGGCTGCTCGAAGTTTATCGAGAAATGACGGGCGAGCAAATTGTGGTAAGGGCTCTAGCCATGGATAATATGGCTGCGCAAACGATGAAAGCACATGTGATGTTCAGCTGCGACATCCGGTTGTGTGAACAACAGGCACGTGATGCCGTACGTAAGCATTTCGTCTTCAAGGTTGTCAAAAGACGAAGTCTTTTGGCAGTCGTTATCCCTTAAACTAAATAGATGAGGTAGACAAGGAGGAAGATTAAATTGCACCCTTACATCGTATACCGCAGGTTCAAACGTGACTTGCATAACATCTGCCGAATCGATAGAAAGATTCCAAATTATGTGTTATTTAATTGGCTGTAGATCAGGCCGGATTGGGCAATTCATACACAAAGCGATCTTGTCCACTTTGGCAATCGCAAGAATAAGCTGGAGAACGCAAACGGACGGTTGAAGGAGAGGGCACACCTAAAATCCTTTTCTGGTCGTTGTCATTCGAAAAACGTGATTCCACAACAATTGGCTGATGCGGAAGTAGGAAATACAAGCGACCTATGGAGGACACCGTCCTGAGGTTGACAATGCTGACTGACTTGTGAAAAATGCTCTTCACAGAATGAAACATTTCGCAAGATATCTTGTCCAACAATATCTGAAAGGACGGGCACAACGGAGACCTTGCGTATGAGTATGGGAATGCAAGGTAACCGCTTATCTGGTAATCACCTCAAACATCGCAGCTTCGTGTGCAACAAGATGGCGACGCGTTCGTCGTGAATAGATTGCAGGGCACCTGTGCGTAACTATCCACTTCGAGGGATTCGGCTTGAAGTTCGCTCAAATGGCAAAACGGTCCTGTTGGCGCGAATCCTGGTTTTGAAATATTTTTAGACATTTTAAAATCGGAATTCCGAACACAGTACGTGTACGTTCTTCCGGGAATACGTTGAGCAACGCGTAGCAATGAACCATTGATCCCAAATGGTTAAAACAAGATTGGGGCACAGTGCCACGGTACTATTGAACAAATGATCAAAGTTAATAATTAGACAACCTCAACAGTTTCGATCGACCGATCGTTTCCGGGAGATAATTACAATTTGATGCCAAATAGGCTAAAGATAAACTATATATGCACATAATATGACATTCATACCCAACAGAGTTCTTTCGAGCAGTCAACGGGTTCAGAAACAACAGAGGCGAGCCGAGCTCCAAAAAGTGATGCATACACCACTCAAGCAAAGTACAAAAAGCGACAAGTGGCTATTCGCACAACTGTCAATTGACGCAATAAAACGAAAACATCTAGGTCAAGGCCAATTAGCGGCCAGAAGCAGAGGCGGTAGAATATACAGGGATAAACGTTTTGGTGGAATTGGGTTGGGTCGGATTTTCACACGACTGTGGCTTCGAAATTCGATACAGTACGTACAGTAAATTAGTTGTAAATAAGCAGCGCCAGTGGAAAAATGGGAATACATCGAATAAGTCCCAAGAGTATCAGCTTGGTGGTGAAAAGTTTCCACCATTTCGGCGAAAACAGATATACGCTTCAGCTACATGATTATTTCCCCCTATTAATAACCCCTCCCTGTGACACGGCTTTCCCATACCCTATCCCGCCAACCCTGCGCACCCTGTGGGCCACCATGTGCGTCCCTAATTCGTAGGTCGTCATTGGGTCGCACTTGCAATAAATGTGCGGGAGGGCGTCAGAAGGGCACCGAAAGTATGAGCGAAACACGATTCATTTGTCTGATTTGTTTCAGGGACACTCCGGTAGCGTCGTGTCTCCACGACAGTTCCCGAACTTAGATGCAGTGGGAGCCAATCTTATAATTTTCGAAGTTCAGTCTGGCTCATTTTACTGCATCCTATCAACCAAATCTGCAATCGGTGGTCACAAGAGACGCGTCTACGCCTGCGTCCGTAGGGTCCACGTATTGCGCTCATATTCCAGTGTTTGAGAAAAGAACAAGCGCCCAACGTTTCCGATTGGTGTACATGGTCTTTTTAGGTATGCACACAGCGTCATATGTTTTCCCGAAAAGACCATGTACAATAATCCTATGCCGCGAAAACAACTCGTTATTGGCGTTAGCTCACTTTTTCAGGTCTCATAGATGCCATCATTGCAATTTTTCATATAAAATACGTTATCCTATAGTCTGAGAGTGCTTTGTTTTGCGGCGTTTTGAAGATATGATCGAAATGGAAATATACAAACAAACTATGCTGGCTTTGCATTTCAGCAAGAACACTAACACATTTGATAGTGAAACATGTATGACAACATTT
>JTDE01000979.1:158468-199040 GCA_014338405.1 Paragonimus skrjabini miyazakii | reverse complement strand
GAGACCGCCCAGTCGGCACCACGAGGAGGTGGTTCAGCGCGCCGCCACATATCGTCTTAGTAACGTAGTCAAGACAACTTTTTGCGTGAAACGACTGCCCCTTAATACTTTGGCACACGTCAACACCGGGACTTGATAAATGTATCAGCACTGTGTGGCTATTTCATGCGAGCTAATGTCGGGTAAGCCAAGAACAAAAAATCAATTAAGTAGTGAATGTAAGTTCGAAAGAATAATGTATATGTGAAAAAAATGAGCTGTTACTACAAAGATTTGTGTTCTACACACTGGCAAATGTAGCCGCTAATTGTCTTTAAATCAACCACTCAAATCAATATGTCAAACTGCTGTTTCTTACTTCTCACATTATAATCAATTAGGTTAGACATGTATTTTGTCAGTTACCATGTCATTCGTTTAAGACTGGTATACGAGCACTTGTGCCTGAACACGGCAGTTGTACATGAAACGAATGAGTAGTTGTTTGTGTGAGACATCCCCTGTTCCAAGGATTAATCGTGTACAATGGTTGGTACGGTGTACTGACTGAATCATGATTTTGGTGGGCGCTGAAAGGCACAGATTGCGTTAAGTGAAAAAGTGACCAGGTGAGTCATAAGTTGACTTCAAGCGGGCGGCCAGATTTTGTACGCTTTTACTGGTTACAAAAAGTCGCTCTATGGCACGCTACCTTGATGAATATCTGGAACTTGGAATAAGAGAGGAACGAGTTGGGGTTAGGTTTGGAGGGAAAAAATCAAGACCTTCAAAGGTTGATCATAACAAAACCTATTGGAGCCAAATCACACTGTTTACCAATTCTCATGTAACTGCGAAGGATGTTATACAGGCAGAAAAGATAGATCATTGATCTCAAGAATGAAAGAACATTTACCCAAGTGGGTTCACAAACAGGTCTTAAAACCGGATAGTGCAGTCACAGAGAATTGCAAGCTCCCAGCTTCGTCGAGTGGACGACACATCCTGTCAACTGGCCACAACGTGAACTTGACCTCAGCCTTCATCACCCTAGTGCGCTATCACAACCCACGGACCCTAAAATTTGCTGAAGTCGTTGCGATAAACCAGTTCGAACCTGTGTTGTGTGTACAAGAACAATTATCTTTGAACTCGAGGTCCTAAGTCGCAGCAAGTGTCATTCAGATCACATGATTGGACGTTTCTGTTACTGTTGGTTTCTTTGTTCATATCCCCCAAGTGCTGAAGACGTTAAGTTAGAAGTTTCCCGTGTTATTGGTTATTTGGTACTGACGAGCCAATAAGAAATACCAGTGTTCGTTCTCTGTTTTTTTTTTCAACTTGCTGAAGCGACGTTACTGTTTTACATAAAAGAGTCGTTTATAAAATAATCAAGTGTGCGCAGACTCATTGTTCATACTAGGTTTGTCTGAAAAGTACTATACAGAATCAATGAAGTCTGGATCAGTACTGTGTCACGGAGGTAGATCCAATGATACCTGACAGGCACACTGAGCCGCTGCTTCTCGTCTCTTGAACAATACGCCAGACGAGTGTGAATCGAAGGTGCCAGATTTTAACTCCGCTCATGAAACAGTAATCAGCTAGAATGCCGAGCAAAATTGACTGATTTCAACCAAACGCAACTTGATCTGTTGCTCAAACTGAGAAGTAAAAAATGATTATCAATTATTCACTACCCACGGTTATCTCCAAAAATGACCGAATTTTACGAATAAACAACGTAATTCCTCAAGCTAGTCACATTATGTGACTGAACTTTAAGGATACTGAGTAATTAGTACAGTTAAATAGTACTGAAGCTTTAGGGGTCTGTTCCAGCTGATAGATACATTCACTGTTGTACAGTGCTCACGATGTTCACCTAACAAACTCACACACAACTTTGCAGTGGTCTTAAAAGGCAACGAGCTAAAATAACGCAGTGATTATACTATGAAAATAAACTGCCTGCTTTTAGTAGTTTGTCGGTCTTTGCAACCGGTAGTACTGGCTTCGAAAGAGACTAAATACGATAAACAGAGACAAGAAAAGAAACCCGAGATGAGCCAGAGCTCACTCGGCGGCATTTAAAATCAACATTTTGGTATTCTCTCTCTCTCTCTCTCTTCGTCTTCATTATCATGCCTTCTGACATTGAACAAAAGCCAGCCGATTCAGATAATGCTGTTAGGATTAAACTTCCTAAGTTCTGCAGTAGACGCCCTAGGCTGTGATTTGCACATCAGTTATTTTTTACTTTCGGCGAATCCATTCACAAGACATTACGTATAATTATGTCCTCTCAAGCCTGCCACAGACTGTAGCTGTATACGTTGCGGATGGGATTTATGGGCGCCAGGTTGCTAATCCCAACAATGATATTAAACCGACCATTATCACAAGGGTAGCAGCTGCTGACGGAAACAGTGTTCGCGAGCTGCCCATCTGACGTTGGATTGCGAGGCTGTACTCCCTCACAGTTGTTTCGTCACACGTGACCCCACTAATAGACAAGCAGAGTACCTCGAATATCCCCGGTTTAGTCATGAGAAGAAGCGCGTAGCAAACAAGCTCGTTTTCGGTGTTTCATCATCAGGCTAAATACAACACATTTATATGGGTTCGACAGGGGTGATACATCAATAGGGTGAGAGGTGGTAGTCATTAATGTCAAGTTAGTCAGACTCCTGAAGTGTTTTGGCAAATCGGTACGTCTACGTAACAGATCGATCCGGGCTATTGATACATGGTCCCAGGAGGTTCAATGTTTTGACCAGACGTTTTTGTGAGCACAACAGGCGTGAGTGTAAGCGAATTGCGATGGCTAATAAACGACCTTTGATCCACTTCGATTGCACTCCACAGACTCGATAGGTCTGTTTGAACGAATCGGCCGGATTAATCAGATGGTTCGATTCGATCAAGTGTGCAGCGACCGCCGATGAGCAAGCCTTTATCGATCCTCTATCTAGCCACGCCGGATGATGCTCCTGCATGCGTTCAGACAGTCGCTTTGTTGTGCGGCCTATGAAGCTTGTTCCACAGGAACAAACAAAACGATAAACACAACTCTGCTAATATCTTCGAGGAAATAGCCTGCTTGTAGTCCAAGTCGCATGCTCTGCTTGTCCATTAACGAAACTTCACTGCAACAACTGGCTTTAAATAAGAAGGATACATGGACGAACAGAGCATGCGATTTGGACTACTTCCAAGAAGATATTAACAGAGTTGTCATCGAATGGGGCAAACGGGTTTGAGAATTGTGTTCATCAGATCGTAGCCAAGAGACCAGAAAAGAAGTCAACAAAAATGAGAAATCAACTCAACCTGATCGAACCTAAGGCCGAATTTCAGAGAAATCCGGAACGGTACGTGCATAATTTTTCCTCTTTGGCATTGAATAAATTTGCTCTCATAAGGACCGAAATTTTGCGGTCCAATAAGGAAACTTAGGCAGTTAGATTTAGAAAGTCGATTTGAAAACCTTTATGACCAACTGATCGATTTAAAACCAACGTCAGCTCTTAATGTCGAGACGCTTAAATCAACCTTGGTTCAGTCATGTTATCAGTACCTGACCCGGAAAACCATAGGTAAAAATCTGCTCACTCGACAGCATCTAGCCGCACTGGAATCCCTAAGGCGAAATGAGGATGTAATAATATCCAGACCTGACAAAGGGGCTGGAATCGTCATTCTAGATAAAGCTGATTACCTAGCTAAAATGAATGCTCTATAGACAGATACAACCAAATTTGTTTGTATGAAGACAGAAAAGAACAAAACAGTAGCTATTGAAAAGGCAATAACAAAGACACTGAGATGTATGAAACAACAACGGCTGATTGATTCAACTAATTTCGAAAGAATTAGACCAGTAGGCAGTGTAATCCCCAAGCTTTATGGGCTACCTAAACTGCATAAAAACGGAATGCCGCTGTCGCCGATTTTAGATATGTATAGTGTGCCGTGACATGCGATGGCAAAATGGCTAGCCGAATTTCACCATGAAACTCAGCCTTGTTCTTTTCAGAGCGGGAAACAACCAAGCCAATCGGTAATGACGACGGCAGGTGTAGTGCACGGGCTAATAAATCGTTATTTTTTCAGACACGAATTTCCCAGGCGTGAAATACAAAAATGTCGTTGAGAGTAGGGACCGAATATTTGTTGGGTGAAATGCACAAGTGGTCTCGTATTGACGGCACCTACATGCACATCAGCTAGAGAGGCTACAGACCGGGAGAGAGTGTTTGGCCTGGGTTCGCGCCACAGGCACATGAGATGCAGACAAACAATCCGGCAGCATGCAAACTTCCTTAATAGCCTAGGTACAATATGCAACCATACGTTCTGAAACTATTTCACACATCATACTGTAGGTAGGCCAATGGATTATCCAGGTCGCTACACAACCAATGGCCCATACTTATGTCGCCTGTTTAACGTAATCGGTCGTTGAACGTCCCTCAATTTTCTAGCTTGTACGGGTGCCGAAGTTGGTGTTATCCCACTTACTGGTGACAAACATAGACGCAAACCGATTTCGTATACTCTACAGGCCGCTAACCTCACTACTATACAGACTTATGGAGAGAAACTACTCACCTGTGACCCCCAGTCCCTGGCGACAGTGGCAGACGTACAGCACCCAACTATTGGTGTTGATTCTCCAACCTTTTTTGAACTTTTTGTGGGTGGAGGAAGTCAGAAACTCTTGGACATCATAACAACTCTGTGCGTACGTTGCAAGGCCACATCGATCAATTCAACGGGGTTACGCTCGGCTTTAGCAGACAACAGTTTCACCACTCTGCTTTCACCGTACCGACGTCTTATCAATCCTTTAGGATTACTGTCGTTTGTTCACTCATGGTTGTATCAAGTTCCAGACTGATCGAGCTTTGGCATTAGGCTGTCAGAAATGGCAACGCCATGTCAGGATGCGGTTCAATCTTGTGCAGAATTCAGGCTCGAATATCAACATCTGAGGTTGAATGTAGACCGGAGACGAATATTAGGCACTTAAACTGACCCTTTGTCATTGCCTGCAGCTTGAACTTTTCACACTGTTGGTTTACCGCACTCGCGTAGGGGACAAAATCACCAAACTGAGACATTGGTACCGGGTGTTGAATAAGGATGGCTTCCCCTCGGAAATACCCGACAACTTTTTCAGTGCTTCATCAAACGTGAGACCATGAGGCTTATTTGACAGGATGAGGTAAGTATACCTCGAGAGTTTTGTCGTACTGGGTTATCGAGGGAGTAGTCGCACCTTTCCCGCATCATCCATACTGGTCAATTCCACACGGCTTGACCAAGGTTTGGAAGTCACTCCGACATCAGTATCATAAACAAATTCGGTGATTTTGTTCACGGTGGGCTGAAACCCCGATGACTCAAAATAAATCTCGGATTCAAAACAGAGAGAAAGCATATGTCGCGAGATTTTAAAATTTTGAATTAATCTCACCAGCCTCTAACCTGAAACCAGCAAATTTTATACAAACTACACACAGCAGCAGCAACTAAACAAACCATTCTTGTAGTTTTGAACTTTCGCGCAATAATAGTGCAGTCAATCTCAGGGCCGAGAGATTGGTTGCGTCAGCCCCTTTTTGCACACAAAACCGACCAATGTTGTCTAATTAACATAGTTTCACCAATCGCTAATAGTTTCGGGCTACGATTATGTAACAATATATTAAACTGTCTGACAGGGTCAACTAGATAACCAGTTGCTAAGATGCGTTTGGTGATCGATGAGGTCGGAGTTTTCGAGACTGTTACAGTTAAGTCTTCTTTTTGACATTGCAGTTGATAACCACTTAGGAATGTGCTCCACCCTACGTTGATGCAAGCACCGATCTGTTCCGTGCAGACGTCATCGGAACTGTAACTGAACTGATATGTATTACGTGAGAGACAGCCTGTTCAGCTGAGTATGTATCACGGCTATAGAGAACAAAACCTCTAATGCTTAGCAGAATACACAGCTGGGCCGCTGTGTAGATATTTTAGGAATCTGACGTCAATTTGTGACTAATGTTGTTGGTTAGGTGATCAATCTTGAATTGGATCTGCACAAACATTCTTTTTCTCCGCATTGCAGAGGTTCACTAACGTTTCGTGATAACAGTTAACCAACAGCCTTTTTCTGATGAGCTCCTCTTCGTCTTCCAGTCGATCTGCAGTGCATATCATTCTGGCTGTGTGAAATAACGTTTTCATTAACCCCCATTTATAAGCAATGGATGTGAAGCTGGAGAATTGAAAATATTGACCGCTACATTTTGGCTTTCGATAAACAGATTGTTGCAATATACCATTGTGACGTCGTCTAATTATAAGAATTTCTAAGACCGTCAACCAATTATTAACGTCCACCTCAAAAGATACAATGAGGTTTGAGTGAACGGAGTTCAGATCGTTATGAAATGAATTAAAAAAGCACTTATATTGGATCTTCCCTTTGGTTACATGCTCAGTCGCTTGACTCAAAACCGAGAAATGAGATGAAACGCGGCAACACGATTTATTGCAGGAGCGGGACAAAATTAGGCCACAGAAGCTCTAGATTCATAGGACAAAGCGATTACCATAGATGGACGACAGACACAGAGCGAATCAAATGAAACAGTCATATATGGCAGTCACAGTGTCAGAGCAAATCACGTTACGAGGGTCATCAGAAAGCAACGCGAGAAAAAAGTCCAGATAGTGGACAGGCGTTCGACCGCACACCTGCAATCTGATTGGTTGAGTGGGACCATACCACCACCCACGACCATACCATCCGAGCAGGGCCGGTTGATCGGTGTGGCGTGAGGCGTCCTGGCTTTCTGGTTAGGAGATGCGCCTCCTAACAATTCCTCAGTAAAAACTAGAATGTCCTTCACGTAACGTTTGTAAACCAAGAGCCAAGAAATCCTTTTTTGAAATTGCCTTTCAAGCATTCACAAAAATAAATCCGACAAGATGGGATCCAATAAGGTACCCCACAGGTATACCGGCAGTCTGTCCAGAATTCACAACTTTGAATTCAAACGGAGCGTTTTCCGTATAAGCAATGGAATACATAAGTTTACATTCTGACCGGAAATAAAATCGCATAAAAGCCAACAGGAACGCAGACATCGAGAATGAGAGGTGCACCAAACATTCACTAGACAAGTACCCCATTACGACCGATACTATCGATGGAGAGTTCGCCATACCACAAAGTTGCGCGATGGTTAGTGAACATCCTTAAAATAATTTGCAGATCGTTATCCCCCACTTGTGTTCTCTGTTTTTTTCCAGGTGGCAGAAATTTTGGAGAACATTTCAGTGAGTCCACAGATGATGCATTCGGTTGACGTTGACTATTCACTGCTGCGTGATACTGTTGAATTTTTACGTTACGGTATTAATAACTGGAGTCTGTGCTGAATTGCTATGTGGTAGTCGTGTCGTCGGCTCCTAACTGATATACGGCGACTCAAATAACTTCACGGAATGCAGTATGTGTTGCGATGGCGAATATATCAGCATATACTAAAAATGCTCTATCATGTGAGTAAATTTTCTGAAGTATACAATAAAGTACCTAATAAGTGCTCTTGACGTATTTCCTTTTTTTATCGTCTTACAAGTTATTTTAAAACGAAACCAAAGTAAACATGACTAGGATAGTAACAACCGGATATAAAACTGATAATCGAAAATATTCTTCCGGAATACGTGCAACTCATAGCACTGTACATCTTTTTCATTGGTACATTCAAATTTATGGAGGAGGATAAACATAACTCTAGGCATAAACATTCGTATCGTTCTGGCATGACACCCAAGAAAGTCGCATTTTTTCAGGGGTGTTGTGTGTGTATTCAACGGTGAACACATTTATGCCACCATGTAAAACTGGACTGGACTCTGACGCGATGTGACGGCTTAAATACATGGAGGGTACCAACAGTCACCCGTGCCAGGCAAGTAAAAAAATAGAGATCTGACGAACCACATTATCTTGGTATTCTCGGTTGCGGGTTGGAAAAAGTTAGGTGTCTTTTTCCGGAAAATGTGGTATTAATTCTAGTGAACTGTCCACCACCTACTGTTTTGTGTCACAGGCTTTACAACCACGGAATTTGATCGATAATTATAATCGTATTCCTATGTCTGGGTATCCTGGTAATATATCATCTGGCATACAATCGTACGTAATCGCAACATTAATTTCATAATACAGAGACCGTCTGGTATTACGATCCAAGTCGCCCTGTGTGTTGCATACGACGGAATGGGTAGGCGAAAAGATAATATTGCTGACCTGCCCCACACTGCCCTATCCAATTTAGCCCTCATGTCCCTTCAGGCTCCCATTTCTATAATTATGCTACAGATTCCATAACAGGTAAAGCCAGTCATAGTAACACTGTCCCCGTAAGAGTCAGCTACTATCAAGCAACCCCCCCTTTTTTTCTTCCGTCCTGCTTGGGCTTAGAATACGAGTTAATATATGTGCTTTCAGCGTTCACACTTTGGAACAGATAGGTCAACAGGTCGCTCTGTTACGGACGTTAGACTCGTTGCATGTCGAGGTCTATTGTATTTCGAAGGCTAGAATCACAGACAGTGGTCAACGTATCGAAATCACACTACCCGCACTGAGTACTCAATACAGGTTATACACTTCGGGCAACTCCACGGCCACCCCTATCGTTCAGACTGGAGTAGACACAACTACATTAGTTATCGGCGGTGTGGCTCCATTCAAAACTGTCATTCTTACTGGAACACACACTTGGATTTGATTCATGTGTTGTTTTGTTTTTACTTCTGCTAGGCAACGACCCAACTGACAGCAATGGCTAGCTTGCGGGAACTTGGCCAGATCGCCGATAGAGCATAACCATCAAACCAGACTAGAATATAAGCTGGGCAGTTCTAACCCAGAAGGGCTTAAAAACTGCTAAATCTAAATATCACAGGACCTCCTTGGAGCAGGTACCTTATCATGCGACACGGTGGTTTGAGGGTTAAACAAGCACTGGACTTTAGCAAAACTCCTAGACTTGTCAGATGCCAGACGGATTATTCCTATTGGCAGTTCATGTAACAGTTTCAGGGGAGCTATCGGTGGAAAGCTGAAGTGTAGCCTGGCTACCAAAGAAAAATAGAGGTGGAGACTGCTTTTGTTCCACAGAATACTAGCACACTCTTTGAGTCAATCCCAAACACTAGTCCAGGATGTCTGTCTGTCAACGAAGCTACCAATCAGACAGAAGGCACATTCATCCTCACAAAGTTCGAAAGGCTGGATAAAACACTTTGGGAGCCAAGTTAGCTGACCTCCTGCCTCTATCATGTTACTGTCACACACTTGCAACATAGTGCTCGGGCTCACAGATGCATAACCACCCACCAAAACTGAAGTCCGATATTGAATTTTGCTCTCAAACCCGATATGGTTGCTGATCTATAGGCCTCCTGTCATCATTTTTCAAAGTAGAGGCATTAGCGGAAGACTTGACTAGGTTGTTTCAATTTGTGTCGACGAATGAGAACTTCGGTCACTGCTGGGATCACTGTATAATAGTCCCCAGTTTTATTAAATTTGTCCGGGACTCTTGTGAAAAGCAGTCGTAACTGTGGTTGTGGCCTTTATTGTGCTCGGGAGACAGATATCAGGGAAGAACAGACAGATTTCTCTCTGGAGGAGGATGCAGTAATGAAATTTTAAATTTAGCGAAATTCGGAAGCAACATCATGTGTACTGTCAATCACAACTGCCGTTTATCCCGATTATATAGATGTGTTCGATCTACAATTTTAGAGTCGCTAAAACGCACGGATTTACCCGACATTTAGGTGAACATAGTATCGGCGTTTTAGTCCAATAATTCAGCTCAGGTTAAAGTCTGTAGTGAATTGTCTGACAGTCTCAATGCCAAAGACCCCGCGTACTAAGACTGTACACGGTTGATAATTATCAACTTGTTTTCCCCTTAAGTATGCATGGACCTAGATAGCTAAACTATGCACCGAGCGTGCCAGCCAGTCGCCTTCCACACAGAGCACCCTAATGGATGCTGTAATCGACAGGTGTGAGATGCAAGGAGGGACACATGATCATTTGGCGCAGCAAATGAAATCAATTATCACTGAGTTATCCTCTTTAGTTCAGGTTCGTCTTGAGCTATCGCGACTCGCAGCATCGGTGACTGGAAAACATGAGTGAGATGTCGGCTAATTTTGTTTAGTGGTATGAATGATACCTTTGTTTAACCGAGTTATCTGTCAAGTAAGTGCACTTGCTGACGCAGGATGATGGAAGACATAGGGAAGCTGTCGTGTTGATGATGCCTTACCTTCAGTTGCAGTTAGGTGTTGCTAGATGTAAGCAGCTAGTTTGAGTTGTTTGCTTATAGTACGAAGACCCCTCCCTTCTCTTGCTTTTTATCTAGTTAGAGTCTGCTCTTTTCTTCATGTTTTTACGGTATGTAAGCATCAGCACAAGTCACTGAAATATTGTTGCCATTGATTAGGATAATATAGCCACCACGTCGCAAAGGGGATAAACCAAACACAACAGGACAGACATCTTCCGCTTGATACAGGACGCTCTTAACTGTAAACTGAGTATTTATATGCAACGAAAATTTCGATGTTTGAGCTTAGTCAACCAGATGCTACTGTAATGTCCAGAAAGCCGTTAATATCAGAAGTTAGTTTATGATAGAAGCAAACATTTAGTATGCAAAAAATGTGCGCCATAAATGTGTCGATAGGTATTCGATTGATCAGTATTCAAGTCGGCAAATGTTTTGGTTCCCGACATCCTCTCACAGTTTTTAATGCGGAAACATAAGATCATTTTACCATTATGCCGCGTAAACCACGGGAATAAAGCTCACTGTACGAATTCAGACAACTTACCACTCATCAGTTATGACTAGACCATCAAGCTATATCCCAACAAAGACATAATGATTCTGCCTAGGGATTTTGCAACCAACAGAAAAGTCTATAAATTTCCTTACATGAAGGCAACAAATCAGCGTTAAAGACTAACGGTCTTTTCAGAAGTGTTATATCTCCTTCAGCGATATAGTTAAATCGATCAGCTGATTTTGGTTGCGGGCAATCAGCGCAGCATGGCATCAAAATGAGGTTAGGAGATCGATAAGTGGCCCTATTATAGTACATCGGGGTAAAGTGGAACAGCGTCAACCTCGGTAGGTCATTCAGAATTAATGATGGAGCGTTCAGGCACCAACCTGTGTCAGTGCGATCGGTAGTAGATTAGATCGTTCTGTGTCCATTCAAACCCTTGATCTCTCTTGGTTCTCATCGTTCTACCGACTATGATGTGCGCTCACAAATTATCCAAACCACTCTATCGGTGGTTTGGATTAAACTGTCTACTGGTCAACCAACAGTGACTGATTTATTTTTCGCTTTCTCAATATCGATTTTCTGGTCTTTAAAAAGGTACTGATTTGGTGATAAATTTCTGATAAACATGCGCAACTCGCCTTGTTTGTTCTTTAGTGACCATCGGGAAATCTAAAGCCAAATAATTGGTGTATGATACACCATGAATCATAGCGTTTCGTCCAGCTGATGAAACCTAACTTAGGTAAACTAGATGAATCGGGTTTGGACATCAAGATATCAAGCATCAATATACTTATCGAAAAACTATCTGAAATCAACGTTAACATACAAACTGATAAACAAATTAGGAACGGTTTTTGCCAAGTGTTCTCCTATCTTAAACATCAAGCTTCCATTGATGATATGAATACAAATATAGCCGTAGCTACACACACACACATACAGGCAAATATAATATGACGATATTCTCTTCTGAATTATGGCACCCCAAAAAGACCTGGAATAGAATAGCCTGCAAGTTTAAAATGGTCAAATAAAACCGGAACAATCGGGAACATACACCTTGGCGACAATAAGTTATCCTTCTTTAGATAAAGACAACGGTGACCCATGCATTCAGTCTAGGAATATGATATCGGTTGCACTAGAGCTTCATCCAACCAACAAGGTCAGATGAAGTGCTGAGAAGTAAACACTGTTCACAGTATTTGTAATTCGTATCCATTTTGATCGGAAATCACGATGCTGTGTGAATATTTAGGCAAAATTATTGTGAGTAAATGGAGAGAAAACAAGTCAATATGTATGTCAAACCTTTTTCACTGTTAACATGAACGAAGTTAGGCAAACAGTCCGAAAAAAAGATACAAAAGTATGCAGTTAGTGAACTGTACGTGACGTTGAATAGGTTTACAAACATGTATTCTATAAATAGAAACAATAATCCGACTGTCTATGCTTAGCTGAGAAAAAGTAGGTCAGGGACTGGAAGAGTGCACAATCACAGAGACAACAGCCTGAATAGTTGATTCATAAAAGTAAACTAGTCTTGAAAAAAAAAATCAAAAAAAAAACAACGCATTGTCACGTGATCAATAAGAAAGATAGTCATGATTAAATTCGCTAAATCGTCCAAAGATGAGCCATTCAAGACGATAAAGAGTATGGCAGTACTGAGAGCCGGTTAAAGTACGGAGTACCAGAGTTGGACTATTAACCTTTGAGCTGCAAAATAAACAACAAAAAAACTGGTAGACAAAAGAAATAATACGAACTGAAAGAAATAGGAAAACAAGTTAGGGATCAACCGGTAGCTGTTTTGGTTATGACTGGGTGGCTCTTTCAAATCAAACGAACCAGCGAAAGGAAAGAGTAATAAGTAGTACCGTTGAATGGTTAAAGTCGTACGGAAAATTGTATTCACTGAATAATTCGAATAAAAAACGAATCAACATGATAGATCAATGTGCAAAGTGGCGTGTATGCACACGTGTGAACATAAAGAGAACTAAGGATTCCGGAGCTTGTTGTGGATGAAAAAGCAAACAGCTGAAGTTCCCCATCCACTTACGCCATATTCGAGCCAACTGTACTGCATCTGAGAGTGAATGAAGATCGGCCAAATACGCTCACCACAATGCGAATAACTTAGGGTAGTCAATTATACTTGTCGCACAGACAATCCCTGCTAATATTAATCGTTCTAGCGACCATGTGTGGATAGAATAAACGAAATCCGCGCGAAATCACATTTATACGAAACAGATTGTTTATGCGATTGATATCCAAAAACATGTTCAACCATGACTGCACCTAAGACAGAAATGTGCTTCTTTAAGTGATGTACCAATGTTCTCTTACACCTATATGCAACTCCTAAGCTGGCTAACAGTTGTAAATTTCAGAGCATTGCCCGTAGTTTATTCCACTCAACCAATTTTGGAGGTTCATCCAGACTTAGGACGTTAAAGAGATGTATCTAAAACAGTATTAGTACAAAGCGTTACTCGAACAACAAGTGCGTTTGGTACCCCACTAAATCGCTTCCTTCCTGTGTATGATCACAGCCATTCCAAACCATAACCAACACATTTTGGAAGAATCTTTAAAAAAAAATTTTTTAAACAAGCAAACATGGTATTGATTAGCGTCAACATTTTGCATGTAACCTTTTGCAGGATGTATTTGCTTCCTGAAAATCAGAAGCGACCGGTCTCACATTGTCACATAATCAATAAGTAGTCTGCAAAATGCCTGGTGCAGATACCTTGACCACATATCAGTTAGGACAAACAGATTACTGCTGAGTCAATGGTGGATAATGATTCATTTAGGAGACTCTAAAAGCACATTGAGTGCAAAAAATGTGTGTATGCGTCCGTGCAGTATTTAAACATCTGAGTGAGTCATGGTTTCGAATATAGGGATCTTTTTCCTCTTTGAGAGTGTAAAATGGGTGAAGTTAACCTAGAATGGTAAATTTCGAAGCAAAACATGTGACGGAAATATAAACTGCAACATCATTACCTATGCATTGGGAGGGGGGGGCAAAAAGGATTATCCATATGTATTTGAATAATAGCGGTCGCAATCCTCGATATAAGTAGCGTGCCGCGCTGGTGTACGTACAAAATGAAAGTTTTTGTCCACACACATCATTGCGGGTAAGCTCAAACACGCATTTACGTGATCAACTACAAGGCTTGTGAAACCACAAAAAGAACTTTGAGATTGTTGGCTATACAGAACTAAATTAATGCACTTTTCATGGTGCATGAGAATCACACTTAATTCTACAACCTAAATCACGTACCTACGTAACCTGTCAGCAGTACAACCGATGCGTACCCAGACGACACCGGAACTTCCAACCAACTGATTCAAGTCGTTTGCCGCGACAAAACGTACCAGTCAGCTTAATGGTAACGTTTAGGACAACTGAGATTCGGTTGTATAGCTCTGTTCTGCGAGTCAAGCGTTGAATTGGTGATAGATGATGAGTAACAACACAAAGTGCCAAATATGAGATTGCGAATTCCAGCCTCAGTTATCACAGGCTTTGACCAACTGTCAAAAGCATTGACGAATCAGAAAAACAGCGTTATGCAGAAGACAACGCTGATGGGCGTAAACGTACACAACGCAGAACGATGTGCGGTCTATTGGGTTACGTGGAAAGTTTTGGCAATTGAGTGTCATCGCTGGCCTAATACATCACGGCGCGACAGAGCGGAGAATGGTGCTTACTCAAAGGCGGACAATCAAGTGATAAAACTGACCATCTTCAGTAATCCACGTTGGAGCATTCAGTGAAAACACGGCTAATGTTAACTGCAATACATTCTAGTCGAAAAAGAGTGCTCGGTTCGATTTTCTGCAGACGACCACACCACAGGGTTTTAAGAGACAAGAAACCGGCAGTTCAGGTGACAATCTACGGTCGTGGACAACCTGCGAATTCAATGTGTGAATAAATATCGAAGGAAACGCGCTAGCAGACAACTCGAGATAATGACAGCAAAATAAATTGAGTTCATTGTGCCGATCCGTTTGGAAAATCAACCAAGTCCATAATACCTAGCAGAGTTCCGGCATGCTATCAGAGACGAAGTTCGCTGTGAATTCAGGTGCTACACTCTGTTGTAGGATATCCACACCAAATTTAGTACGAATGAAGTCAAACAGTTTGGGAGTTGTGTTTAACACGTTATTGATAAGTGGATTGAGAATAACACAACGTTACGAGCAAGTTGTAATACTCTACGTTTCAACCACCTCGGGTGACCTTCTTCAGGAATGTTGTAATTGAAATCACAGTGGGCGAAAATCTGTGTGACGAAGCTTAAAGCGATGGATCAGTCACACGAATCTCTCAACTGCATGAATACTCCACTTTTATGGGACGAGATCGCTATTGGAACCTGTAACACGGCACTCACTGATCGCTTTCTTCAGCAGTGGTCATTATCGCTGCCGACGACTAAGGTGAAGAAGCAACCAAACATTAACGTTGACAGTTTCATTCGAATGCAGCGGATGATCGCAGTAGGGTGAAGTCACAAAAACTTAACAAACAGGAGGTGCTGATTCACTTCATCCTCTTTGCGGACATGTGGCTGAGACGGACCTGCAATAGAGAACTCAGAAAGGGTAACCTCGCAAGATGCTGCTAGTCAACAAGGGTCCAGTTACCGGTGGCAGACAGGCTAGAACCGAAGAAGAACACGCTATCAATCATCTGGGAAGCAAGAGGAAAAAATGGAAGGTATATACATCGACTAGCTCAGCAACGGGAAGGTAGTTAAACGCCAATTGAACTTGGGCGTGACCGTCAGCATATTCTGTGCTAGTTTAAAGAAAAACAAGCGTGGCCCGTGCGAGTAAATGACTGATGACTGAATACGGAAGGCGTAGTTAAGATTTAAATCACGAACCCCAAAAATAAAACAGTAAGCATCCGGAGTTTGTCATTGTCCACGAAGATCAGCCGCCAATTTGTCAGTTGGATTCGATTATAGACATTAAAATTCGTTTACTTTAACTACGATTCGTTTGTCCATGTGTGCCAAACCTCCTCAGATGATGCCGATATTTACCGGCAAGCCGTTAATACAGGAATGAAGGAATTTAATGGGTATTTACACTTGTCGTCAAGCAAGTCTGCGAAGTCTGTAGCTTTGCAAACTAAAAATGTGCCGGTTGTAACACGAGAAAACGTTCCCAGAAAGGGTTCAACGTGTTATTGCCAAAGTCGGTGAACCTATCAAATTAGGTTAGCCAAACTGCGGTCTTCTTTAAGACGAAGGCTGACCTGCGAGTGTGTATCGATCCCAATTGGACAAATGGCACGCTTGGAAGATAATACAGACCCCTCTCATTTAACCATCATTCATCTCCAACCCACTCGGCTTTCATCATCAAACTGACTAGGATGGACTCTTTGTCATCAAACCCTTATGGAATTGCTGATAAGTAGTAGGAGATTTTGGTTTTCATATAGGTTGAAAAACCAAAATCCCCTCCTACTCATCAGTAATCAAATACCGTTCAACAAGTCAATGATTTCTGCGATTTCAACTTGGAGGGAAGTCCTAGTCGACGGGTTATCGATTGGGATTAGCAGAACAGTAACTGTGTTTCCTCTCGAGGCGATCGACCAACCTGAACATTACTCAGAAGCAAAAGTGGTTGAGCGTTCACATGCGATGATAATTCGGTCGTGCCTATTGTGAGGTCAATGGCGCAGTAGTAAACACGGTTGCCTCATGAAAGCGTGGCCGGAATTGTAGTCCCGGCCGTGGCAAACATACTTACTACTGACGATCTCTAACAAGAGTGAACCTCGAGTATAGTGCTTCTTTTCGAAAGGAGTTGAGAGAAAAGTTTGTTGAAATGTAACAGCTGTGATCAATTGTGAGTGATGTTCTGTTTATATAAAATTTAAATCATTTCTCATTCACCAGTAATCAACACATCGCTTAAAAACTGAGGATTTCTGTGATTTAAACTTGGAGAAAAGTTCTCGTTGTAGAGCTAATGATTGGAGATAACAGGACAATTCCTGTCTATCCTCTCTAGGTGATCGAGAAATCTCAGTTACCATTCTCTGGACATAGAATCCTTGTTTATAAATGTGTCAAATTTAATGCAGTGAATCAATTATGTTAACATTTCAATAGACCCGACAATGGTCTATGTGAAGGTTTAGATGAACGTAAAGTTCATTGGTAACGAAGGTATCGGTAGAAAATCCGAAGGAAATTATCATCAGAACTGTTACTGACGTGAAATGCGCGCAAAACTTGATCAGATGTTTGACAGACAGAGTTAGAAAAATCTGCTCGGTAGATATTTTGGATCACAACTTAGAACTTGTAGCCGAAAACCGTACACAAGAGTGACAACTCACATAATTTCGTGACCAAACATATAGAAACTGTTCACTTACCAAAACGGATTCCAAAGGTTTAGAAAGAGCTCATTTTTATGCAAGTGCCGTTTAAAGGGGACACATCAGATGAATTAGTAACAAGTCGTCTTGACAATCTGCATGATAGAACATGCAATACAATCAGGCAGACTAGTTTATTCACTGATTCCTCATCGATTACTCTGAAAGCGAAAGATAAGATGCCGATCTACAAGTTATCTAATGATTATGAACTCTTTCGTTAGGGAGTTTTAAGCGAACAGCGTGGAGCGTACGACTCGGTGCAGACCACCAACCAGCGGGAATCGTAGCATGTGAAATAAAATCGATCATGAATGCAACTGTAGATCATCTGACTGACAACAATCACCAGATTAATACGGAATGAGCATTCAATGTTCTCAACAGACTTTCACCGAAACGATCGAAACGCGTTCGCCGGCGAACGTTGGTCACTGTCGAGGTGGTTATGATTCGACTATGTAACTCAGACTAAAGTAAGCAGGAAACGTTCGTACAACAGCTTCAGCTGTCCCGATCATTAATTGTTTCATCTGATTGATATGTGAGCAGCTGAACACTAAATTGGTTTTCACACACATAAAAGAATACAGCGACCTTGCGAATTTTGACCAACACCGAGGTTTGCGTGTCGCCGATTTTATTTTGATATTTTACAGTTGTAACGGTATCAAAGGACCACTGGTGTCAAAAGTTCTAACAGCGTTTCACAGTTGGTCTCAGTTGTAATGTATCCGGGAACCAACAAACGTCACATTTTTGATCACATGTCAAATGGACGCTGTTTGAAGGCATTTAGTGCTGAGTTCGTGCGGACAAAAGTCGAGACTGACTGTTGCACTTTTCCGAGAGTGACTCGTAGAGTTCGACGCACAACCGAGAACAGGAGGTTGATAACTGGTTCTTCTAATCAATAATGCCACCAGTTAGAAGCTGTTGGGAAAATTGAACAAGGTCGCTAATGAATTCCTTTTGCCAAACGTTACACTATCACTAGTGTTGCCGAAAGCCACGTTAGACTTACACATGACGCTACAGCGCCTGTACGTGTCGGCCAATTCACAGGAATCAGTGAAACCAAACATTTGTAATGGTACATGACTTGGTAAAATGACAAATAATAACGTCAGCTTGGTAACAGCACTTAACTGCTGGTACCACATCGGCATTTAGGGTACTGGATCCATAGCAATTTCTGCATACACTGTACCATATAACTTCCAGGGGGTACTCAGATGTTCCATGACAAATCAACACACAAACTTTATTGATTTAAGCGAATGCTCAAACTGAAAGAGAGTTAAGATTCGGCGAAGACAACCTAGTAAATTGTACAACTGCCCAACATGAACCATAATTGCCGGGTATCTCTAATGTTCCACAATCCATAAAACATGTTGTAAAGGGGGAGGAGGGCAAAGTTCTGATGCACTATGTGGAAACGTTTGAAACTATTATCGTCAATGATGTTCACAATACCGACATACTTATTAAAAGATTAGATCTCGAGGCAAAAGCAGACTATCAACTGACGATGGCGTAGCCATAAAAGGAACTTTGGAATGTGCTTGAGACCATTCGAGTATTCATAATTTCAGAACAACTTGTGAGCAGTCGATGATTTATTTTAGTGGCAACATTTCACTGCTGACATAGAAGCTTCTTTAGATTAGGTGAACCAGTTACAAATATAGTGATATTTAATGCAGGCTAGACGTAAGCAACTAAACGAAACAGAGGGTTACAGATCATGGGTCAAGTGTACATATTACCGACAGTTCACAGTTTGTTCAGAAACCCTATAATTCACTTTATCAACGAAAGGACTTTACATTTCTCTACAGCAATGGTAGCCGAAATGTTCCTGGATCGCACGCCGCTGGTGCCCGTATCTTCCCTGTACACAGTCACCGTAGTGTATTGTCACATTGTGTAAGAAAACGGAGTGATGTTTCACGGAGAGAGGACTGCAATACACCTTATCGACATTAGATGAAAACTGGTAGATGTAAGCATTTCGTATTAACTCATCAGTACTAAATTTACAATAACACGAGACGGTTTTTTGTATATCGAACAGTTAGGAGTGGGTGGGATGGATAGGCGATTGATGAGTTAGGAAAAGTCACTAAGTCCAGGGCAGATTCATGCTCACGAACAACTGCTTCTGAACACATAGGGCCGTTTTCAATCGATTGACTGCGACAGCCTCAGCAAAGCGCAAGAATCTTGGATTGGAATGACGTAATAAGATTCTGAATGTACAAGCCGGATCGATGACGTGACCAGTGGTCAGGATGTGTCTTAGGACTGCGGACACTGGTTGTTTGCGTCTTTCAACAACATTGCCGTTCTTCGGTAATACTGAGTTCTGTACCCATTTAGGCAAATGTTTCTTCACTCTGGAAATCAAGCACCTCTCGGTTCTGCTTATGTAACTTTCTTTTGCAGTTACATGTAAATTGGTGGATACAGTGTGAGGTGGCACCGACAGGCTGATCTCCCTTGATTGAAGGCACAGGCAACTTCTGGGTTCGAGCTGGTATACAAAGTCCGACTGCGTTGAATGTTTGTTTAATCAAATTAATCAGTCTTCGCGTTATTTGATGCATGCTGTAATCACCTTTAAAAGGCAATTCTATATAAACCTTCTTTTTTCTTACAATGACCACCTGTGCAGATGGCGGTTTCGGCCCGCTGTGCCTTTCTATGAACCTTTTTGGGTAACCATTTGATTGTAGTACAGTCGTGATCAACTCTAATTCCTCCACAAGACTGTCTTGTGTACAGATTCGTCTTGCGCGTGTGAATAGTGTATTCACTAGTGCGCACTTTTGACGGACCGGTGTGAAACTACTAAAGTTTAGGTATTGACCAGACCACGTGGATTTCCTATAAACACCTCTTTTGATAGAGCCATCTTCCCGGCGACTTATGAGTATGTCTAGAAACGGCAAACAATTAACAGTCTCAAATTCACAGGTTACCTTCAGATTGGGATGACAACTATTTAAACGCTGCACTAGGTTTTCTATTGCCTGTTTGGAACGACTGAATATTGTAAATTTGGTACTGATGAGTCAATACGAAATGCTTACATCAACCAGTTTTTGTGTTCTAATGGTGTTGTTCAAAATTCTGAAGGGAACGAACTGTTTTAGACATTAGATGACACACTTCTGCGGATATCTAAAATGATAGGCTTTAAGACAGTTGATCTGTCCTTAGTATCTTCCATGTTATGCCAAAGGAATATTCGGATTAGCAGATTAATTTCGGAACATCTTCTGGGCGCTAACATTACCAGTTAGATTGTAAGTATTTGGTGAGAGTTCACAAAAGTAACTAGCACAAACACAAGATGGTTGTAAAGAGTGCTGTGTGTGACAGACAGAATCACGGAGTAAAGCTGAGCATGATCAGAAGCTCAAAAGTTTTGTGCAACTTTGTTCATGGTAAAAAGGACATGTACCATTTTGAAGCCAAACCTACCTCTGCCATTGTCATCTGCTGCGAGACTAACATAGCACGGAATGATCAATTTCATTCCTGTCTGGAGCCAGCAGGTGAAACAGTTGCTAGGTCAGAATTCAAATCCAAAATCGGTAACCTACAATCCACAGGGCATCGTGCTAGCCTACAAAGCATCGTTCTAATAACACACTGTCTCGCTACTGAATAAGCAGAACAATAAAAATTAAGCCCCCTGGAATGAATGAGCTAAGTAATTAAAGAAAACCTCGCAATATCGTTTCGTAAGTTCTGGCAACAAACAAAATGAGCTTTAAAGCGTACACTAGCTCATGAATCACAACAGGTGTAGCGGTTTCAGTCTTGCTATTGGAAAGTGCTCTGAATAGCGATCAACCAATGCCAACGAATCGAATAACCTAATTGAACAAAGTTAGTGGAATGTGACCAACAATAAACGGTATCATCGGAGAATGTCCAGTCTGTTCGATACAACGCGGACTGTGAGAAATTTAATAGTTGTCACTATGTTTTTTCTCTTACAAACCGAGGTTAGTGACAGCATCATTGATTATCGTCTCATCGAAATCAGATCATATGATCATATACCATAACCTGAAAGTTTGAACGTAATATCAGACAAGATGGAATTCAAGGGAGTATCAAAAGTATAACAACTGAATCAAAATGTCAGACAAACTACAGATAGTTTTTTTAAGCACAAAGTTAATGACTATGAAGAACAGTGACAATTTAGAGTCAAACCGAATTAGTTTAATCGAATTAACTCAGCAATAATCAGTTTTGACGGCAGCAACATTCAAAATTCCAAGGCTGTATGAATAATTGAAGAAGAAAAACTGAGTGAACAATCAGGGAATAAGTAGATCAGCAAACTCAAAACGAGTGCAAGATAAACGTTCAGAAAGAGCAAAGTAAACTAACAATAATGTCGTGATGGATTCGATTGTGTAACGAGAGCATATAGAGCAGAGAATAATAGGCTGTAGTTGAGAGTATTCCAGAAATAACCACAGGGATAGTAGCAAGAATTGACGTAATGAGCTGAGAAACAAAGGTCTGATGCCCCGTTTGTTTTGTGTGATCAGGATATGTCGAAACAAGCGAGATCTGAGGAGTTGATTGTGCACTCCATACTCAATGACAGTGACCTAAGTGGCTCAGTCAAAGCAGATTCATTAATTACACGACAGTTTGATCACAAGACTGAACGTCTCTGCCAAATATTGAGATGGTATTGGTGATAAGTCCAGAATTGTCGAAATTGGGCCTTTTCTAGATTATCACATCTGCCACGCTACTTATCAGTACTACAATTCTAAGGTTCCTGATGCTGTGGAATTTGTTCTAAGTGAAGTAATCCACTTCTTTAAAGCTGCACAGTATCCAAGGGTCAGTAAAGCATACCACGAAATGCCAAATGATTATGTTATCAAATATACTGAAGGTTAACAAATCACTCCTTCCTTGTAATCTATTGGAAATCAATTTTAGACTAATGTATCTATTTTCTATGTTTACTAAAGAAAAGCTACCATCCACTCAGAATCACTCATGTTTAGACCCAGCATTCAGAAAGTTACACAGTAATCCCTCTCTAAGAAAAGAACTTGAACAAGAAACTACCTCTCTCAAAAACCCGTTTTAAAAGGTACAGATTTCTTGCATTAGATATACCCTATAAAGAAACAAAAACCCAGGAAAGACACAAAGACGTTTTGAAAGGTCGGAATGATCGCATTCTCCTTCAAGAAGGAAGAGTAAAGCTGTTGTGTTTGACTAGATCGATCCGAGTTACACACTGACTGCAGCGAGGATATCTAAAGCCCATTAAACTGTTCGTATTAACAATGCCCTTGACGATGATCACTCATTTTGGTACGACTAAACAATGCAGCATGTAGATGTGCCTTTCTCTCGTGGACGACATGTAAATGGTCCAGCTGAGCGAAAACAATCAGTCTTGCTGCCATACTGGTTCGATGACCATGGTGCTGTTCATTAATAAAGTCGATGGATAACACAGAACAAATTAAGCTCTCGTAGCAACAAGATATATGTTCGCTAGTTTTTAGTTGTTCTGAAATAGTATCATTATTCGGCTTGACATATAACCCTCTACCACTACACATTGGTTGCGTAAAATCCACGACAAGCTATCAGAGAAAACCACTCATGTGTATGGCACTCTTTAGGATAAGACCCCAAGATTAATTCTGAGTGGATGTTCACTTTGTTGGTTCTACGAGTAAAGTTGTCTTATTTTAATGTGTCGTGTTCATATCCACCGAGTGTAACGAAAAAGAAACACCTTCACCACAAGGAAGAAACATCACTAACGAATAAACACTTTCGTACCAGTCAGAAAGTGTAGAATTTCTTGTTTGAGATGAGCGCTGAAACCGCTGACCGAAGACATTCCTTTCGGAGTTCCATAAAAAAACGACCACTTTACAGGTCAGAATAACAGCAGCATGAACATAAAAACTTAGCCTAGAACGATAATACTGGTATGATAGGGTCGCAGTTACGTGAGTGGACAAGTGTAAAAAGTCATTGTTGAAAGCATACACGTAGAAAAATATCATGAGTAGATGCAGGAGATGTGGACTACGAACGGCATCTGAACACGAACAGATCAGTATGGTTGCATTTTGCTAACAAGTCCAAGTCCGTTGAGGTTTTCGTGACTCAAATCGAGTAAATACAAGAGTCAACAACTGATAAGAGTTACTTGAAATTCAATATCCAAACAGAGAGTCAGTCATTTTAGATCATCAAAACGGCAGTACGTGCCAATTGGGAGCTAAAAACAAGTAGAGTGGACAAGAGTAAATGCTCTGTGGTGGTAAACCAACCTGTGATTTTGAAATAATCCGAATTATTCTATGCTATTAACAGTGCCTATGGTTTCTCGTAGATAAAAATATCGGACATCCCACTAACGTTTCAGATAGGCGTACGGTCTAGAAGACAAATCACCATACGGTGCATGCAATAAACACTGCTTCTGCACGGCTAAATTTGCTCAACTGAGATGGGAGGATGATTGCACATACACAGAAAATGCGTCTTCACTCATTTATCTAAGTTTAATATATCGCAATAAACAAGACAGCTTCAGTAAACTGATGACTGTAGCCAAAGCCTAAAATTGGGTTGAGATGATCGACAGTCAGCAACACTGTCAGAACAGATGAAGGGTTTTTTGTATTGTCAAGAAAGTTCTCAATTAGTTCAAACTTTGAATGTCATGAGTGACGAACAGAGAGCAAAAAAACCACACAGCAGCAACGTTTGTGATCTAACTATGGACTGTTGTTCTGAACAACGCCAAAAACGTTTGCATAAACTGTTGAAGCTCCACAATCTCTAGCTGTCCATCTAACGGTAGTACACGCAACGATCACGCAAATCAAAACTTGACAGAGGATCCCGTGGTTGTTCCATTAGATATTTTTTCCCGACGTAAACTAATCATATCGTATCTTTTCGTGTTTTCATTTTTGCTTGTGAGAAGTCGACTGACTTGATTATTAACTCCTCAAATCATGATTTTTGTATCACTTTTCAAACTACATCAATGTCACCGAAATTTTCAAAAATTACTGGAATGTATCGTACATTGTTACAAATTTCAGGAATGCACAGAATGAATGTTATACAAAAATGGCCTCCTGAAACAATCCGCTAGCAATACTGAATGGGTGGAATGGAACAGGCAAACAGACACATATCCCAAATTCTGCTAATTTCCGGAATAATCTGCACTCAGGGTATACATATATATATATATATATATATATATATATATATATATATATATATATATATATACCGCATCCAAAACAACTTGAACGGGAGTTGGAACATGAAATCGTTAGGTTGTCCAAGATTAGAAGCAGGGAAACAGCTTGGGAACAGTTACTCACTGCGTTGCACACTTACACGCAATCGTATACGTCCTGGATGAGGTAGGGAGTAACAGTTGTTAACCCCAAGTAACGACTTAGTGAAGCTAACCAACGGATGTCTGAAACTGTCCCAGTTAAAAGAACTAATGATGCTTAGCTGGTTGATTTCATTTTAATTCTATTTACAAGACAGCGCACATCATGCGGCAAGGCTGTTTGCAATCAGTAGGTCTGAACATAAAAGTCATCGGATCAATGCCAAAGTTGGTCAGTATTCCGCATAAAAGCATACGTACGAGAACGGAATATGTGAGCAGACCAACTCCAGGTATCCCCGAAGGAATAACCAAGTCCGCTTGTTCCAGAAAGACCACATCCTATTTGACAAAGATGATGTTGTCTTTAGCCGCAGGTGGCACAATGAGATTGTGATGGTCGTGCGCTGCATACAAAGTACAGGTCAACGAATATTTCGCCTTTCATATCACGGTTTTTCAAGCGATAAAGAAAAAAAGTATACAAACGTGTACTGGACTACAACGTAATTCTGCATTAATTCGTCCAGTAAAACCTTAAGTGTATGTAACATCTTTTTTCACAACCAGTAAACTGTAGTTGAAAATCGAGTGTAGTGTATAGAATCAGACAATACTGTGAGTCATCAACCAGAAGCACAAACGGCAAAACAGCAGACTGCAGAATCAACAAGTAGTGATATGATGTGCTCACCTTGAAGATGGGACTGTAACCTTGTGGACAATTTTTTCTCTTGCTCCAGTAAACCAACTGTACCGAGTGATTTCGGAGTTGACTCAAGTACCTAGCAAAAATTTTACCGCCAAAAGTCGGTGCAATCGCTTGCTTCGTTGCAGCAGCGTACATATCTCGTGTTATGCATAGATTCTCACTGGGAGCCTTCACATAAGTGACATAACCTTTCTCCAGCGTAGCAAAGTCTGCCGGATACACACCGATCCAGTCGCCCATGTCCTGCTCCAGCACGGCCGGAGCGGAAGGGTCTGAAGCCGCTCCGGATTGTCCTGGCAAAGAGAGTCTTCCCATGGCTGAGATAAGCATTAAATTGATGAAATCAACCGTTGGCACGACGGGTCTGGTGGACAATAAGGTATCCGATTCGGACATACGGAGCAGAGCTGGTGGATTCATCAACTTGTACTGGAAGTCCAGATCCTTGTCATACGGATACTCTGAAAACAGACGGATCACACTAATCAACAGCCAAATCCACACGGAACACGTTCACGCAAACCACTTTCCCAATAATAAACAAAATGTGTGACAAATTAATTCCACGATTTATGCAACAATCCACTAAGTTAATATATAATATTTTTGAAATAAACAATACAGTTCATAAAATGACTTTTACTATGAGGTAATTTTAAACGTGCGGATGTGAGGTGACTTTATATTTACCAGTCTATTTGGTTCTCCGGGTAACGCTAACTATGCTAATCGTTTACAATTTATATCACGAATTTTCAAACCAATACTCTTATTTACAGACTATAGTTTGAACATAACCCAGTGTAGACCAACATATCTCCCAGTTCGTGATATGTGCTACTTTTGTGATTGTCCGAATGGTAGAACACATGACGAACTTGAGTGAATTCACGCATCAAACATCGGAACGAACGAGCTACTCCACTTGACTTGGTCAAATACTCATAACTTGCTTACTACTCATGAGTAGCTAGAATTTTGCAACGAATCAATGAATAGACGGATGGTGGATTAATGTTAGTTTTAAGAACATGGAATAAAATTAGTGTTGCTTGCCAGGACGATACTTGAGAGACAGATGAAGCAATCGTAGGAAGTGTTTCGACAGTATACAACCAGTTTCACAGAAATGTAAACGAAGCAATCCGAACAAACAAGGAAACATTAAACCGGCCAAAGCAAACATCTAGTCAAATACTTTTTCATACGGTTAAAAATAACACTTTACAGAGCACGACAGGAGCAGCATGGCATCAAAATTACCACCGATTGTTTACAAGTGGTCTTCAAACGGTTGAAAGTTTAGAAAAATGCACCGCAGTTTAGGAACTTAGAGGATAAGCAGACAGTGTCATGAGCACATCTACTGCGGACAATTTGAAAATAACGTTAGGTGTACCAGGCGGAAACAGAAAGGTGAACTTTGAAAACCAAAAGAAAAGAAGCGCATTTACATACACAGAAGCATAGGCATCTGTCTCATCCACACACACACACACACTTCCATATTGTAACAAATCTGGGGTCTCTGTAATCAATCAGAAGAGTCTACTCGATTTATACCAATGAGGAATAAAAAACTGACAACCACTGAAGTGAGAAAACGTGTAGTGTATCAGCTTGGATTGCATTTTATACCATAAATGCGATGAGTTTAAGACAAAACTAGTACGACAGCCAAAGAACCATTATGGTGGAAGGAAAGGGTCAAATATACCCCCAAATCTAACCAACTGAACAGTCGGATAGAAAAGTTGCCATAGTATGCCGTTGAATGCAAAAACACAACATGACGATGTAGTTACATGTGTATCTGAACACTTCTGCTTTTCCGAACAGTAAATATATGTTAACATCAATGTTATTCTCATTAAGCTTCCGGTTTCTGCGAACCCTTTACTGACGGGAAAGATTCATGAATTATTGATTCCAAGTGAGAGCTCCAAAAGACAGAGAACCATTTCTTGATACCGTACGGATCAAGTAATTGAACCGGAAAATTGCCTCAACGGTGGAGAAGTAATTGAAGCTATCACTGTTCCAATCAAACTCGTTATTTTTACAACTCCCATTCAGTCATACCTCAAAATACGCCTCTCTGAAAATAAGATAATTGGTAAACACTGATGCCTTTAGCCTCCGTACAACATGACAACCATCTTTAGTTAGTGCTCTTTCCACTCTGCAACCTGAAGTGTGTTGTGCCCTCTAAATCCCAAGTGCGGTCCTAGCATTGTCATGAATTTATCCCAGGACAATACGACAGGTCGGCAATTACTTTTCGGAAGCTCTAATAATGACATATTCAGATACATATACCATGCTAGATTTGCGATTGTACCGGGTTCCAAAACCGAATGGAAAATGTCCGACTAAACCCAGATGTTTTCTCATGCATATACTGCGAGGTTCAATACATTTATCGGTAGAGACCAGAAACATAAAGCTTATGCGCCATAATTGCATATGCCTCCGTACACAGTAGCCTAGGTTCAGGCAATACTGCTATCGGCGAGGCCTACGCTAATATTCTGAAGTGAACCACCGCAGATGTGTTGCGTTTACCGACGATCTGCTACGGAAGGTAGTGTCTAGATACGACTTACTGTCAACAGCGATGAGCTACTGCAATCGTGCTCAAATGAGAGGACATACGTATGGGATTTAACGATTCAGTAAACGACAAACGACCATTGATGATACGGTTGTCAGTTTTTAGCGCTGCCATTCAATTAAGAACTGAAGTCGAGTGTGAAGTAGTCACGCGGAGTCAGACCATGTAGCTGTTCTTATTAACTTCGTGTTAGAGAGCATGAACCTGCAGAAGAACAAGCTAGTGTGATGAATATAGACCGAAGATGTCATGAGAGACGTAAACGAAGCGAGTGTGTTGCAAAAGTACTGGTGAAACATGGAGGTCACGGCCAAGAATAGATTTCTGATAATACAACTGGCCATATGAAGAAACATCACCATATACTACTCGACCCCGAAGAGAGTAGTGACCGGCGAGTATTAAAATTCAAAATCACGGTGACGCTGTAAACATCGTGACTAAGTGAAGAATAGACGAAAATAGCTTTTTCGTTGAATAGTCCAATATTCTTTACTTTGCCTTTTGATTCTACTGGCTGTCGATCAGAAATGTGTGAAAATATGACAAAAGAAAATATGAAGTTTGTCATAGCAAAGTAAAATCTCGATTGAGTACTTTGAAACACAATTCATATAATATGAAATCAACTGAAACAACAACGGACCACGGGGACAATGTGCTTATTGACATACTCATAGGTACTTTTTCTTGAGACTTGAACTTATGGTGAATAGTGATGCTTCAGTCCCGAGAATTCATCCTTCTATTACCCTCAAGGACACGGATGATAGAATTCTGTGGCAAGTGACTACGCTCCTATGTCCTGTATAGCAAGCTGAAGAGGTTCCATGTGACTGACACTTAGTGACAATCTGGGAGGTTAGTTCGATTCGATTAAACGCAGCACACCTTGGAGTTGTCATTTTTGCGAGATTTTTCACGAACACTTCAAACTTCTGAAACTGCTCTAAGGTCACTAGGTGGTTAGAATAAATAATATGTATCTGGTGGCCCGATGACAGATAACTGAAAAACTTTGTAAAATATGGACAGCTTTCTGACAGTCTGTCTCGATAACGGACATTAGATCAGAATGTCTTCTCTGAGAAAGTTGATTAATAAAATCTTTCTGTATTGAAAATGAATTTTCAATGTGCTTGTGGGTTGATATACCACTGACGCAGGCAGGACGGAATCACATCTGTGCGTGGAATCAGGATCGCTTGTGAGTAGTACTTAATTCAATCGTTCACGTCAAATGTAAACAGGATAGACGATCGATAAGCAGTTTAACTTACCAAACATAATCCAAGTCCCCCTCTCCAAGCGATCACCCTGCTTTCCACAAGAGACTCGAATTGTCTCACCACTTACGAAAATAGGCACATAAAATTCGTAAGTCCAAATGAAACAAAAACAACCTATCAGCACGTACTAACCCATACGTACTGAGCTGCGATGCGGACCACACACAAGCATGTTTACCTGATTAGGAAGGAGTGCGAACAGTGGCTGTTTTTGTCAAAGTACATCCGCATGTGAATGATGTGTTTTTTAAAGTGAACGGTGCACAGTTTACTGCGACCAGGCAGTCCAGCAGTTTTAATTAAATTTAGTGCCATGAACGTATAATGAAGGTCATATTTTAAAAGATAGATATGCGCTTGGACAACAAACATTAATAAAATGTCTACCGCCGGTATCTTAGAATTGACGCAAACTGAACACTATACTTCGCAATGGACTAAAACGACTGTAGAAGTTACGCAACCATGAGGATAATGAAAATGTGAGGACGGAAAACACAAAAAGGAACTTGAGACTAGGGATTAGAAACTATGTTTACGATTAAAAACCTGAAGGATGCAATGATCCAATGTATCAAGGAAACGATTAATAAACACCTCCCAAATAGTCGTCAAATTCATATATTCTGTCCGACATATAAGGTAAGTTCGATGCTCGGACAATGCATCCTTTAAAATTGGCGGGGCGAAAAATCTCGAGGGGGTACGAAATGAAAATCCACAATGCCTTATTTATAGGGTTCCCAAATGAATAACAACTCATCGTTCAGTTTGTTGAAGTCTGAGCTAGTGGACAAAAAGATTGTCTAACTGTTCGAAATTTTTTTTTTGATGCTGAGGGCAGCATTATAATCTCCACCCTTAACACTCTTATATTTGTCCACCTGCTCCCTCACAGTTACCGCCTAATTCATATGTCTGCTCTCTGAATGCATGTCTTCAGTCATGCATGATTATTGTCCGGAAGCACGTCGTCATAGCTACATACTCGCGTGATTACAACTTGAGCATAATATAGGATTTGTCTTCTGATTGTGTAGACGTAAACCTTTCAAAAAGAGGAAACTTTTGGTTAAAGCTATTCATCGATTGCACTCGAATCGTCGCAAAAATTGTTTGATGAAAGTAGATACGTTGGAATTACAAGCATCCGAAGACCACTAAGTGGGGTCGCGGGAAATGGTTGCAAAATAGAAGGCCACTGCACAAACGGATATATGTTCCCTTACTGTGTTAACGCTGTTTTAATAATTCGACGCAAATTGGCATACAGAATACTTTTTGAAGTTTCTTAAAAGAGTTCTGGGTACGGTAGTGCAAGAGTTGTGCAGGGTTGGCGTACTATGCATAGACAAAATAAAATCAGCAAAATTTATCGCTACCGAATGTGTAAAGATGAGGATCTCACATATTGTGCGACAAGTAAGTTGGGCTGCATGCAACGCACCACAAACAGGAACCATTCAAACTCTGAATTTGTGGGAGACCATACAAAAATGATGAGCTCTGACGATAGCAAGATGTGAGTCCCATGGATCAATAAACAGATCTGTCTAAATGAAAAGTTTGCAGAAGAATTTTAACGTTATTCGGCTTGTGGTAGTGAAATAATGTTACCGGTTGTCCGTACTACCCTTTGCACAGCTAATACACTGTTATTTCCATTACACAGATGCCGTTGTGTATACAATCAGAACACCCGTGTTGTTCTCCAAAATGCCATTGACATAGATTACATGACTTCCTACTAAGTCGGGCACAACCAACTTGTATCTCGGTATTCAACTTAGCTGTGGAGAAACTGATGAAACTATTGTCTTCAGATAAACCGCATTCATTTAATCAAACTTTTCCGTGGTCAAAAATGAGCATGGAGATGAAACACATGTTGGATGACGTGACCCTGTTCATACAGTAAAGAACTAAATAAGGATTAGGACCTGTGTTTGAAAACTGATATGAAAAGTACAAAAATCAAAAGATCGGTAAAGATTATCGTGTTTTGTTGAGGTACTTCACGAAATAAGGACACCCATCGAAACATGAACACTACGTTCGTCGGGTAGATGACTAGAACTCAACAAACTGCAATATGTTCCAATAAATGGTAGATTACCAGTTCCAGTATGTACCATCCATGGTAGCATCAGTATCATCAAAATCTAATGTCCCTTATTATTCCGTGTTCACAGAGAAATATAAATACGTGATTAGCTTGGCAGTTACAACAAAAGCTATGGAATTCGAAGAAAAATGAATGAAATCGCGTCCTCCTAAACAAGCCCGGCAATAGGAAAAGAACATAATGAGAAACAGGTGAATAAATGAAATGAGTGATGTGGTAAACTACCTTTTCCCAAAGGTTCCAGAAAGCTAATAGGCAAACTGAACCATTTTTGTGGCACCACAAACCGGAAGCTACCGACCACAGGCCGATGATCAGACCATTTGTAGTTCGTCAGACTGGTATACTCCAGTAATTTGATCTCCGGCTGTTGTGATCCAATGGAACCAATCTTGTCAGAGGGTTGACTGTTTTGTTCTACATCGGATGGAGCACCTCGAATTGGTGTGTGACGTGAGGTACTTTGAGTGCGTGTATGGCGAATCACACTTGAGTAGAAGTCGGTAGCGAAATCACGATGAGCCATGTAGAGGATCCGATCAGTCCAGGCAGGAATACGCTGCTTGGCGCTGCGGAAAATGAACAAATGCGAAAGGATGATGCACAAACACAATGCACCGTGGCTGCTAAACAGTACAAAGTTAACAGTAGATTCGGAATGTGCTGAACCGACAGTACAGAATTTGCATGAAAATACAACGAATTCAAACCAACCTGAATAAAACGATTTAGCTAGCAATATGTCAGAAAGTACAAGAAAACCAGAATTTGCTTTAACAGAAGGAGACAATAACATATAGGGTTGAGCTTTATCCAAAAGCAATGCAACAGTTTCAGGAATTATTTTGTAAACTAGCAGCACTTTGAACTATCCGGGTTGATTACTGCCAATAACAGATAAATGATGAAATAAGATACTATTAATGAGAAACTCCCGCTGGGACGAAATAATCATTTTAATGGTAACACTTGAAAAATTATCAACTGGGCAATTGATGTGTAGACCGAGATTCACATCATTAGCAGCTGCGTACCACACAAAGTCGATTGAGGCTTTCGCGATCACATACACACCATTCCAGCTAGCTTCTTTTGAAAGAAGGAACCAGACTCGGGCTTCGGTTTAGATCAAGTTCAGCGGTAGTGCATTAGATTGGGGGGGGTGGGTGGAACTCTGCTCCTAATAATCGTGAGCGAGCGTGCTGAACATGGTGTTTTTGGACTTACGCCAAGCAGACCAAATCATTACATCCAAGCAGTTGAACATAGCTGTTTGCGGGTCCTATGCAGACTGTCCACTCGGCTTAAGACAAAATACAATAGTCCCCTTGACAATACCGATCCGTTAATTGGTAAAGTTCTAGCTTTAAACCCAATCAAGTAGTCAAGACTATGAGATGTTGCTCAAAGTTAACTGTACAATTGCTCTGATTCCACTCGGGAGGATCGAGAAAACTGAGCATTGGTATTAAGTGAATATGAATGGACAACTAAATGTGGTGATTTGGACTAATGGAGCAGCTGTCAACAAGCTCACCTTACAATCATGAGAATAACGGTCTAAATCCCAGTCCGGATAAAGTTGTACACAACTGATAAGCTCAACTAAAAGCAAATGGCAAGTCTACGGCCCCCATGCGAACCGGTCGGCCGAAAAGTAACAATTGTGATCAGGTATGAATAGTATTCAAATTGTAGCAAGTGCACACGATGAACGTTTCCCCAGCTGCACATGTGTGTAGCTGTTCCTACAGAATACTATCAATACAATAAAAAAGAGCATATTAGTGTAGCTACGCGTTTCCACAAGAAACTGCGTAATACGGACCGATCAGGGGAAGGTGTTACGGTCAAAGGGGTTGATTAAGAAAGATTTCACATTATTATAAGATCATTATAGTGAATCAATATCTCATGTCCACTGGAACGACTCGAATTAACCCAGTCAGAATTGACAGCGTTTACCTAAGGATTAACCTGCCCTCACAGAATACACCGCTTGAGTTGTACAAGGTTCCTCTATCCAAGAAAATCGGCAGAGAATAACCGTGTATTCTAGCAACCGGTCGCCTTATTAAGTCTACGCCACCAATAATAGAAAGTTGCTGACAGATGATTTAGCAATGAGATTTGTACAAGTTAAGTATATCGCACACCAGATGTAGCCTCCCCATACAAATATTCGGCTTTGGCCAGTCTACCTCGGAGAGAATAAGTGGATTCAAGTTTCGCATCTGCTTAAGCTCAACGGTAATGTGTAATAGGAATAGAACTGCGACCCCAGTGGCTATGAGCGTGCGGGGGCAAAGCAGTACTCTGCTGGCCTCACGCAGTTAGGCCAGCTCATCAGGTCCACACACAGTCAATATCGTTTATGGGTAATACACAGATTGCATGATCATCTGATCATCATCTGCCTCTGTGTACTTTTAACTGTGAGAAATTAGGACTTCGCAGTAAAACAGAAATCTCCGACCATAATAAAGGTGTTGAGCAGTATTTTGGTAACTATTTCATACTGGTGAGCGGTCGGGGATTTGGTTAATTTCAATTTGAACATTGACCCCTTTCGAAAAGAAGCACTAGACTCGAGTTTCACTCTCATTAAAGCTCGTCAGTAGTGCATACCCTCTATGGGAATGCGACAGCTACGATCAATTGTGGATGATGTTCAAATTGAAATTATTGAATAGTTGGGTACCGCCTTTGTTGATGGTTAGGCATTAGGCACACTGAACCACAGCTTTGGTATTCAAACGGACTTATCCAGTAGGTCCCCTACAAAAAAGAACAGCCGAATTAGAGGTTCGTTACTGTTGTAGCCCATTAGTAGTCCATCAGCGGGAGCAAACTTCATGTCCATCTAAAGGTGGAAAATTGTGAGAGGTTCTTTGTTAACAAGTACGGTTCTTAAATGCGCAAAATTGTTGTAAATATAGGCAAAAAACAAATAGCCTTATATGTACGGGAAAATCCGCATGAAATCCAGTGCACTAGTTAACACAGCGGTAATATCCCCAAGTAGCGTTCACAAACTGACTTCTCTCACACAAATGCATAACCATTCAACGAGTGCAATTTGCGCTATCAGTCAAACAGATAATTTGGTCCAAGTAGATGACGTTCACGTTTGGTGTAACGAACTGAGTGACTTGAGGAAAAGCACTAGCAGATATCTAACTGCTACAATCATGACCCAAAAAATGAAAAAGCATTTTATTGAACTCTGTAGGATGATATACTGCGAGACATTCGGAACAGTACTGATAAATGCATGCGTAAATAGGTGTATCCCTTACCAAGTATCCTATTGACACTACAATATCTCAAGCCAGGTGACCGTTCGTGGTCGATTTGTGTCTACAAAAAGATTAGACATTTGTTATCACATCAGTATGCCAACAAAACGTGTCTTGATAGTAGAATAAGCTCATGCATCTAACCCGAATGAGTTAGGTTATGTGATGTCTTATGTTAATGACATACTATTTTCAAACCAGATGGCTGGAAAGTTTTCACAAGGTTGGATTGAAATGAAATGAACTTTTTCCCCACAGATAAGCTATCCATGTTCCGTTAGTTCTGAAAGATATTGAATATCATTCGTTGAGGCATGATCACCCAAGATCTGCTTCGAAAACAGAAGCTGAGACATGTTTCACAACCCATGATGGTTTGTTGTTCTCGCGCTGATTATCCTAGTTATTTTCTAAACAATAATCCTCTGTACAACCAAAGTAATCCGTCTGAAAAGTGAAGTCGGAAACGCTATGTTGCACGATTTATGCAATGACAGATTTCGTTGTATCTTTACGAGTGCATACTACAGATTGTTAATTTGTATCAAATCAAAACTAAACCGCAAAGCAAATTACAATGGAATTTCAATGGTCTATTGGTGCACAGACCCTACACTATTGTCAGGGATAACGAACATTTTATTGTAATTTGCTTTGCGGTTTGGTTTTGACTTACTACAATTTAACAGTCTGTAGTAAGCATTCGTAACGATGTAGCGAAAGCTGTCTTGGTATGAATCGTGCAACAAAGCGTTGTTGACTTCAGTTTTCAAATTTATCATGGGAAAAGACTGTTTTATGTCTCCAAGCCATAGACTCCCTAAAAAAGTAATTCACTCAGTAAATTTTGTTACTGTCATAAAATGATGCTCACTATGTCCGCTTGATCTGAAGAGGCATCTATGACAGAACAGAAGCATGATCATAATGGACAGAATTATCGATTGTGCACATATTTCTTTCTGACAATGTATTCATGCACAATTTCAAGTACATTCCGCTTCGTAACAGTGTGTATAATGCACGGATACGATCTCGGTGAATTGTATACCTGATCCATAGATGAATGAGATGCCTCATCAGCAATAAGGCATTAATTAGGCAGATGAAACGAGCAACGTCACACAATTTGTGAAGTACATTTGGAACTGCTGCAACTTCACTAGCGACGACTGAAATACTAAAAGTGCACAATCTAAACTGGTAAGTTCACGTTTTCTGTGTGCCAATGCGTGCGTCTGTTGCGCAGTGTATTGTGAGATGATCGGATGATGATGTGGATTTCGACAACGAAGGACCTAACAACACTGCAAAGTAAAGTGGAGAGGTATCTCCTGACGGACCGAAGACAGTTGAGTGAGAACGGTTTAAGCTACGATACTGTGTCACAGCCAGTGATGTGCTTGCATCCACAAAAGGCACATCATCATCATCATCATCGTCATCATCATCATCATAACAGCCATGAGCCTGACCAAAAGGTACTGTGGCTCGGGCCGCCGCTAACCTCAACAGTGACGTGGAATATCCTAGAAGAAAACGTTACTAAGAAGGTTGAAAATTATTAAAACAAGACTAAGCGGAAGAACTAGAAATGGTATGGATACAGGTACACCATTGACTGCGACACATCGCCATCTCGGATAGCGTCTCTAACCAGCGGTTTGAGTGATCACAAGAACCCCAGCCAGGCAGGCGACACCTACCCACTTTGCTCAATGGAGCAGTCAAGGTCTTCATATTTTGTGACCACGTTGTTGCTTGACCACCACGTGGTTTGACCCAACTGTTGGTGGCCTCAGCATATAATGCCCGGTACGGTAAACGATTAGATGACATACGGAGTACGTGACCCAACCATCGCAAGCTGTGTACCGTAATTCGTTGACCAATTGATCGCGCATCCCGAGCGTTCCGGAATACGCGCCGGCGAACTGCCACATTGCTCACGCGATCAGTCCACTTAACATGGGCCAATTCGCGGAGACAACGATGGTCAAACACAACAAGCCTGTTGATATCTTCTTTGTGAACAGGCCACGTTTCCGAACCATAAAGCAAAATGGAACGCACACAGGCATTATATACCCTTCCTTTCAGCGACAACCGGACGTCTTTTCGACGCCACAGATGACGCAGTTTGGCAAAGGCTGCAATATTACAGGCTGACGAGATAGTACTACCCGAGTATGTGAAACTGTCCACAGTCTCAAGCGGGTTGCCTGCAATGAAAAAAGTAGGAGTTGAAGTGCCCCAGTCTTGAAGCAACACTTTGCACTTTGAAGGTGCAAAGCGCATTCCATACAAACCAGCTCGGTCGCTCAACCTGTCCAGCATGGTCTGCATGTTTTCGGCAGAGGGGCTAAGTGAGACAATGTCGTCCGCATACTCCAGATCGGTCAATCTAGCGCCAGGAAGAAGCTCAACACCAAGCCCACTGGACTCCTGAAGCGCACCCTCCAGAATGTCGTCCATGACAAAATTGAACAGGAAGGGGGAAATCGGACACCCTTGACGAACACCACTAGAACTGATGAACGCCCGAGAAAGTTGACCATAAACTCTCACCCTGCTTGCAGAGTGAGCATACAATACCTCAATACAATACCTCAGTAGATTCACGTATTTCTCTGGTACTCCCTTGAGGAGAAGGCAGCTCCAGAGAACGTTACGAGCAACTGAATCGAAAGCAGCCTTCAGGTCTAAAAAGACCACAATTGTCGGCTGTCTGTAACAGTGCCGATGTTCTAAAATCCGTCGCAAGGTAAAAATATGATCAGCACAGCCTCGACCGGATCGGAATGCTGCCTGTTCTTCACGTATCTGGCTTTCTCTGGGCTTAGTGAGCCGACGTAAAATGAGACCAATGAGTAACTTGGACGCAATAGACACCAAACTGATGCCTCTGTGGTTGTCACATTGACTTCGGGCCCCCTTTTTGAAAACGGGAATGACTATTGATAGGCACCAATCACGAGGTACCTCTTCAAACTCTCAAATCGTCTGGAGGAGTTTTGTCAGTTTTGATATCAACCTCTCCCCACCATCCTTGAAAAGAGAAGGAGGGAGGAGGTCTGGACCAGGAGCCTTATTACGCTTTAATAACTTGAGCTCCAAGACCACTTCTGCTTCCGACGGAGGACCGTCTGGAATGCAATAACTGACTATTCGGGTCCCGTTGTCCACATGATCTGGTTGCGGCCAGCTGAACTGTTCTTCAAAATGTTCAGCCCACCTGTCAAGTCGGCGCGATTGACTGGTAATAAGTAAACCATCTTTTTCACATATGGTCTCACTTACACCGACTTGACGGCCAGTACAACCACGAATCAGGGAAAAAAGCTTTCTGCTATTCCCAGATAAAAAGGCTTTTTCCATCTCTTTTGATTGCTCGACCAAGTATTACTCACGGTCTTTGCACAAGCTTTTAGTCAGCTTGCGTTTAAGTTCTCGACGGTCGTCATCATATTCAGAACCAGGTGGGATCGAGCGACGCTTGTTCATAAGGTTTATCGACGTGACAGAAATCCAGTGCTGTCGCAACTGAACAGCCCCATCGGAACATGCCTATTCACCGCATGCTTTCATAGCTTCGACGATTTGTTCCCAGTGTTCATTAGGATCATTCATCTGACTCGAACTGGGTAACTTTTTCACCAACGCCTTTTGGTAAGCGTTCTTTACATCCTCATCGCTCGAATGCCAGTTAAGCACCTTGCATTTACGAGCGTATGTTCTCTGGGCAAATGATAAAACAAAACGGGCACGCACAACGGCATGGTCCGAGTCCAGGTAGTTGCTCCAAAAGGCACGACAGTCCTTAACAGAGTGGCGCCACCTGTAACTACAAGATGCACAGCCCTTTACAATACATTTTCCTTCTATCCTCTTCCTACTGTCTTTGTTTTGTTATTGCCAAGATCAACAGTAGCACAAACCATAATATCGTGGACTAGGACTCAAAGCTGAAAAACATGCAAGTATAGTCAAATTATGATTGAGGTGGTTATTTAACCTTGATAACTTGTGACCTCAATGCACACATAAGGCAAAACATCTCAAATCCGAGATTAAATGACATCAGCTTTCTTCAGAAAAGTGGGCAATTATTGAAATAGCGTGTGCTACCAACAGGTAGGTCAAATGATGCATTATATCTGTTTAGCTCGTCACGGATAAATTCGTTCGTGATCAACACAGGATTCTGAACCATTTAAAAAGTTCACAAGAAGACATTATGGTCACAAAAGGGCCCTCGTCCATTATATTTCGACTAAGGTCGTCCTAGATGTTTACTACAGGGCTTAGATTTGATGAAGATGTCCGTATGGAAGAAACAGAAATCAAAACTTAATTCTGAACTGTTCGACCGATTTCACACAATACGTGACTTGGCGTAAAAGACCGGTTATAGTCAGTGACCCAAGATAGCGGGTGAGAATCCCCACTGGTTTAGGATTACCAATCTAGGAGTATAAAACAGTTGTTAACTCGAACAGCGAGACGGATCAGTCTCTTAACCGAAGACCGATTAACTAATCAACAGACTCCAAACCTACCACCACTATTGCACAACTGTGTCTCGACCAACTAACCAAAACGGTCTGACTCCAAATGCAATAACCTCACATGCACAGCCCAAGACCTAATCCGATTTCAGTTTCTCATAGATTTCATTTATAGCTGGAATTCTTCTTGGCTCTCTGGGTCTCCTGTATGCGCCTGTTAAACTTTGTTGCGGTGGACACAGAACCCGAAAACTGGTATAGACTGTGCACCGTTGGTCCGGAGACAGGAGATTCGCGGGCGCAGTTTCGAGGGGGGCAATCCGTTCTCTCCGCTGGCTATCTCTTCAGGTACCCGACACCAATAATTTGTGTGTAACTTATGCTTTTCATATCCTTCTAATGCACACTTAAATAATCTTTCTATCAATCCACAATGCCTTTAAAATCTACCATCTAGATCGTCCAACGCTCCATATCATAACTGTTAGCAAGAACTAGATCAGCTTAGTCACGGTCGATGGTAGGTTGTCGAGACACATACGTCAGCGGTTAAGTCACCCATATGTAAGACCTAATTCCGATCGCATGCAGCATGAAAAGTGTAGCTACTATCAGGACTCGGCGTAGGCCATGAAGGGTGAATGCTGTGTCCTACTGAAATTGTCATGGCTCTTAGTATATGCGGTAGGCAAACCAATGGTTACTATCAACACCTAGGATTCTATCCGTGATTACATGGCACTTGCTACCTACCTAGGTCTTTTCTACTTAGTAGAGGGCTTTCTTGGGCTGATGTGCACGTTCTTGCCAATGTTGTTTCTGAATATATTCGAACTTCAGTAATAGCACCAACCAAAAAATGTACCCCAGACTGTTGACTTCCACACATAAGGCATTTAGTCGTACAACAAAGTAGATATCACAGTACATTATATAAATATATAATGAAAATGTGCCGAATATTGTTTGCTTATGCGCAGCGATATGCGCTTACACTGCAACTTGTATGATCGAAACCATTTAAATAATTTCTCCAGTACATCTAGTCATGATTGTTCGTTGAATATATTCACGGGGACATATGTATACGCATTATACCCATCTTTAGATCGTTGCAATAATCCGTTCGATGCCTTTCATCTGCATCTCTACGGTACTTTTCTTGTAACGCACGGGATTACAAACAGAAGTATCTACAAATCAAGTACATTCAGGCCACGATCAATTATCGTTGTACACAACAACGGCCGCGATTACAGTTGGT
>JTDE01000979.1:120770-142642 GCA_014338405.1 Paragonimus skrjabini miyazakii | reverse complement strand
TGGCCAACTGATCACACTGCACAGCCTGCGACAGTTGGGTCACGTAGTCCGTATGCCGGCTGGGCGTTTGCCGTACCGGGCGTTTCATACTGAGACTATCAACAGTTGAATGAAACCACATGGTAGTCTGGCAACAACATCGTCACGAAATGTGAAGACTTTGACTGCTTTATTGGGCAAAATGGGTAGGTTTTCCGCTGCCTGGCCGGGTCACTGGTGAACACTCAAATCGCTGGTTAGAAACGGTGTGTGTGTGTGTGTGTGGCAGCATGCCGCAGTTAACTACATAATTGCATTCAAACCATTTTTAGTTCTTTCGCTGAGTCTTCTTGTCAATATTATTACTTCATAACCTCCTCACTAACGTTTCTTCTCCTAAGATATTCCACGTCGCCGTCGAGCCACAGTACCTCCTGGTTAAGCTTGAGGTTACTGATGATGATTACTGAGTGATAAGATTGTTTTCTTAGATTCATCCATCTGGGATTGATAGGGCTGCAAGGCACGTTGAAAGAAGCGGCTTAGTAGCCACTGGCTTTCACAACATCTGCATGTGAAGACGAACTGACCTCACTGAAGCCTTCTAGTACGCGACTAAAATCCAAGTAACAGGTTACTGAAATGATTCCAGGTCAACATGGTTCCCATCGACTGAGTTAATAGTATGCAACCCAAAGAAAATCAACTTTCCCATTTACTAGACGGTTTTTGTTAACCCGGCTTCGGTGACAACCGAAATGGTCGTCATAGTGTGCAGTTCCGCAGTTTTTTTCGCTTGAAGACTGCATTAAACGTTTATATTCGATGCAGCATAAAGTATCGGAAGTACAAAGCTGAGATGTCAGGTGGGAATAGAAACATTAGACTCTTCTCATATAAACTATTTGACACACATGTGGTGGCCTAGCTTCATTACATTGTTCTTATTACCGCAAGTGTCACAAGGGATCATTGATCTGTTACCCATTATCTTATCTTGACCATTTCCAGCTTTGTAAGATGATCACTCATCTGAATCACTCTATCTCATGTGATATTCATAAGATTTACGGCCTAGTTATGGAGTATCCCTGTTCCGGATATCACCGACCCTATTCGAATCACAGTCTTATCGTTTCTAACCTATTCGTGCAAACAAGAATGAAATTTTTTAGAAGAGACCTAATTGCGAAAAATCTGGACTTTGGCTGGATTCGAACCAGCGACAGAAACAACATGCCCACACGCGGCAAACGCTCTACCATCTGAGCTACGAAGCCACGTCGGGAGCTCAGACATTTCACATTTGGACCTAGTTACCCACCCAACCAACTGTGTTATATGGAATCCACCAAATGACCCAACCGATTGACTGCCCAAGCCTGATTTCTCGATCAGTTCACGCTGGAATCCACCAACGCCACCAATGAGCACTGACATCGAGTTTGGCAGATTTGATAATTTAGAAGAGACCAGGCCAAAGCACACTGAACAAGCATATGAATGAATATAGCGATACATGAACAACATTTCCACCTCCGACACTAACAGATGCAACTAAAGTCAATTGATCACGAGATTGACAAGGCGTAGACCAGATGTTGTACACGTTACCCAATGTAAACAATTAGGTTTGTTTTGACTGTTTGGTTGCTAATAAATATAATCTAATTTACGGACACATGCTATCTGAAAAGTCAAGTACATGCTAAAAATGGGGTCATTGTATAAAACAATTGTCACATACGTAACCCATTAGTAACTTTCAATCTCATGAAGAGTGGAACGCGAACATAAATCACATCCAACTAGCTGGTCTACTCTCTCCAATCCTATTGCTAATTGCACGAGAGGATGAAACGGGAAGCATGCTCCGTAGGTCACACCATTTGTTCACAAGGGAAACACGCATGACAAGATAAATTCATTGTAGCAGTCAAACTCTAATACATCATTCTTGTTGAATGTCCTATTATGTAAAAGGTGACTGTGAATACATGAATGAACCACAATGCATGCTGACGGGATATAGACACCAAGTGTTTGTTTTGCGTGTATGTACAAGATGTGATTAAACATTGCTAACATGACTACTAATCAGAAATACAACTCACAAATATCACCATCATCCAAAATATGAATATGAAGATATTCATATTGACTAACCGCTCGGTTTACGTAGACGTTGGAGAGGATTTTAAAAACACCTAGCTAATGATCTCACGTCAGGCTTATCAACTGATAAGACGTCTTTGTGGTTTGACAACAAAAAAGTCTGTCAGCAAAATCATGTTTTAAGCTGATGAACTGATCAATGTTTACAAGATACGGTCCACTCATACAAGGTGCATTTATTTACCAAGCAAATCTTTGGTATTACATATGTTAAAGTCAAATCCAAGACCGATCTAAATCTTTTACACTTTTGAACATTTATTTTTCTTTACAAGCTGCGTACAATGACGCATATGAACGGATTTCCCGTGACCTTACAGTGCACCTCATTCACGTGATAGACGTTACTTGGTTTCACGACCAACATTAAGTGATACAAAGAATAGTAGGCTTTCGCGCAGAAAACCTTATTAAGAAACATGTACGGCTGGCAATGACCGAAGCCGAAACCCTGCTCGATATGATCGATAATCAAGGTTACAAACGCTGAGATATCCGGAGACATGCGCTATTAGTTCAGCCCACGGTCTCAGCCAGAATAAGCTAAATTGTGAAGAGAAAAACTGTGAAAATCTTGTCGACTACACAGTAACTCTAAAGAACCCGCGTGTTGTTTTCGTCGGGATAGGCAAACACATGGAACGTAGATAAGGTGCCAGCTCATGCGGCAGCAGCATGGGTGGTGCGACTCCACAGTGAATGCTGTCTTTTACTGTCGTCGACCTTCGCATTAGACTGCGCTCACAGAGGCAATGGTTAAGAGCAGAACAGCAATCAAATCCATCTGCGATAGGATCAAAAGGATGTAGCTGATAACCAGCTGATATATATACTTCACACGTAATAGTCACGTGAAGTGGCAAACGTGCCACATTATGATACGAAAAGACATTGTTCAAGGAAAAGAAAAGGAAAGTATGTAAGGGGAGAAAGAAACAAAATGCACCGATGAACACAGAGACTGCAAACGCGAGAAACTACAGAGTTCTATTTCCCGATACATCAGACAACGTCCTCAACCAAAAGTGTGCTACGTCCTTTGGACCCCAGAAACAAGGCCGTAAATGGTCTACCGAAATGAGTTTCAGTGCGAGTGCCTTCATAACTAACTAACTCATACGCTGTCCTGCACTCTGCCACTTCCAGCCTAGCCAACCACACGCGTGGCAAGCGGTAAACTGACATTCGTAACATGTGCCAAGCCATCACAGCCTGTGAGATGATATTCTCATGCTCACTGTTTGACGGAGTCTGTTCGTTCCGAGAACGCACAGACGAACTTCCTCAGTGCTGGCGCAATGTTCCAATCACACGCTGTTAAGCCTGTGGAGACATCTATAGTCGAAAACGGAAGATGTAAATATCCTCGGCGTGGATAAGCCAGGTTTATTAGCCATACATCCAGACTGGTCTTACATTGGTGCCATACACTCGGTTTTTCACAAGAAGACAAATCGTACCGATGCCACAGATGGCGTAAGTTGGCAAACGCTATCCCAGCCTTAACTATGCGATTTGTAATCTCACGAAACATTTCAAGAGCGATAATACAGCTCCCAAAGTACATGAACTTTTCAACTACCTCCAACAGCTCAGTGCCAAAGGTGAGACCAGGTGCAGAGTCCCCCCAACCTTGCAACAGCACCTTGCACTCAGTAGGTGTAAAAGCCATACCAAATTGACGAACTGAGGCCTCTAATTTGTTCGAGAGATCCTGGGCTCTCTGTGAGCCTTTACAAATCACAGCGAGGTAGTCTGTATGTTTTGAAGCCGAATGCCTGGGAGCAGTTTCACATCGTTACATTCGCAGTCTGCCAAAACACACTCTAGGATTTCGTCTAGTATAAAGTTGAACAGGAAATGGAAAGCGGAACAATCTTGTCGTTCTCCATTTGAGAAGCTAAAGGTCGGTGATGCGCTGTTATCTCAGTACGAGGTTTAACGGTAAACTGTTTTCAGAATACTGAGATACTTTTCGGGTGCATTCTTCCTGGGTAAACATTCAGAGAGTGCGGCTCTGTCAAGTGGATCAAAGGCTCTTTTGAAGTCTAAAATGACAATTGTTGACCTTCCATAGGAGTGCCGGACAGCGAGCATATGCTGCAGTATGAAGATGTGATCAGTGTAGCCATGGCCAGTGCGAAGCTCAAATTGTTTCTCAAAGATATGCTACTCGCGCGGTTCGCTTAATCTACGAAGTACAATGGCTGTAAGCAAATTAAACGAAATAGGAATCATCTGTTATTTGCACACAAAGTGTTTAACCCAGAGTTTCCGGAGTATAGTCGTCAGCCTTTTGGCTAAGGCTGGACCCCATCTCCAAATAGGACGGGAGGGAATTCGTATAGGCCGGGTACTCTGTAACGTTTCAAGGACTTGACATCAGGTGAGATTATTGCTTCATATGGCAAAGAAGCGCCCACAGACCAACGAGCACAAGCACAACCCAAAAGCGTAGTCAATGGAGTGGGTGGCCAATTGAACTGCTATTGAAAGTGCTCAGACCAGCGTTCTAAGTATCGTTACAGGTTATAAATAGGCTCATCACTGGCGTCTGAGATTACCTGGCTCGTTGATCACATGAGATAGAAAAAAGCTTCCGAGTGTTCTCAGCAGTAGCAGCTTGTTCTATCTCGATAGCGCGCAGTATCCATCAGGTCCCGTTATCCTCTTGTACTTGCCTCCGGAGTTCCAAGCGAACAGCTTTGGGTGGGGTGGGTGAACTGTACTCGTTGTCGGATGGAATACTTTGGCGAGCGCCAAGAAGTTCCAGTGATTTCATAGAAACCCAGCAGCTGACAGTCACACGAAAATCAGTACAACACGAAGCAGTTCGCAATTATGTACTGCATGTCGGATGTGTCCAATGTGTTTCAATGTCGTCTGGTGGATGGTGTCCTAGGCCATAGTTAAGCGCGCTCCGGTAAGTTTAGAGCGCCTGTATTTCTGCCCGGTTAGATACAACAAAGTTGGTTTAACAAAAAAGTCCTCCATTCCATCAAAACGGAGAGCAAACTTGGCACATACCAAAGTACATGATAAGAATCCACACAGGTGCTCCAGACTGACTGACAGCTAACGGCAATATGATCTGTCTGGGTCCACAAGTTACGTGGTGATGGAAGTCGTCAGGTGGCGCATTGACGCCCAGAAGGTACTCGCCAGAAACAGACCTTGATTAGCACGGAGCTGCAACAAGCGTTCACCGTTCTGTACCACATAAGCTACGACTACCAGCACTTAGCCAGCCTACTTGGGCCTCTGGTCAGTACTGCAACTTCCGTGTGCCACGCGGTGTACAAGAGGTTAGTGAACCGGTGATAGAAATCATCTTGATTACGTCTGCACTACAATCTATGGGAGCATATGCCGCGACAAGCAGACAGAGTTTGTGATGGACGCCTCTCGATGCTCTAGCTGTACCCTCCAGTCTGACAGCGCAAAGACGGCTGTTGATGGCTATCCCGTCAAACAGTACCGAGTATTTGAGTCGCAAGGTCTCCAGACAAGCACACATTGTGCGCGCAAATTGAAGCGGCTGGTGGAGATTAGAGTTGTAGCACTAAGCTAGAACTCTGAGGCCGTGTTTCGGCAAAACAAGGGATATCGATGGCGAGAGCTCCCAACGTACATGCAACAATTACCTGTTGACCTAACTGCCTAAATGTTCGAACATTGAACGTGATAACCTTGACGTTTGGCATACCAGCATGCAGGTTATGGCTTCCATCGTGAGCAGCAAATGAGGCGAGTCTCCGATGTGTGTCTGAAAACGAGATTTGACGGTACTAAATGAAGGGTTAGTTAATGAGAGGAAAATCTGAGATTGAGTGGTCTGGTACAGTAGGATGTGACACGGGATCAAAGCCATAGATACCACAGAAGAATAAGAAAAAATCCACAACGAATATAGGTTCACAGATTTATGGTTGTGAAAGCACGATGTTTCTAGGTTGCCAAAACCGAAGAATAGGTTGGCTTGAGGGGGTTCTAACCACGGCTTTTGGTTTAAAATAAACCTAAACCACAAGGCAATGGAGTGAGACACAGAGATCGCAGCTCATTGAAGCCGGTGACCAACAATGGTTCGATTCATAAACACTTCGCATGGAATACATCTATCCAGGATGCTCAATGCACCCTGCATGAAGTTGTGACGTGAGCAGCGCCATACTTCGAAGATTCGCCAAAGGAAATGCATCTGACGCAGTAGATCCGTCCGGCCAAGTAGTCCAAGACTGACAAGGCTGTTGCGACGCTTGCTTTCTGTTGCAAGCGGCCCGTTACCAAAGCGGTTGATACACCCTTCGCATAAGGCGCAATTAGTCAAGGTACCCGGCACACTATTAGTATCCATGGGAGTCGGTTATCACAAAGATGATTCGTACGCCCTTCTCGAGATTTGTCCGTAGTTGGTAAAGACCAAGGATGTCCGTAAGCCAAACCAACGTTAGATGGATGGGATACCATCCGAGAGCCCAAGTGCTCCCACTATGGTATGTGGAACCCTTTTGTGGCGGGGTAACGTACGCCATTCCGTAGTACCGTCAAAGGGCCTACGTGGCATTTTATATGAGACTCGGCTGCCAACCGTGGATCCACCACGCTTTGGCAGTGCTACCGCTCATTGTTCGAAACTGCTTATTGAACGAGACAGACCCGTCTATTTCGCAGTTAGCTCTCGCGTGGAAGAGTGTTCCCAAATTCACAGCCTAAGGACGTTGCCGACAGTGTTGGACTAGCCCATCCGTTTATCTAGCTTAGAAACCAGCACACACTGGCTGCTTCAGGAAGCAATACAGCAGCAGTTAGACCAATTAATGTTTTACTGTCCCGAAGTAGTATTTGGCGAGGATTAGCCGAAAAATACGTAGAAGTTAATTCAACTTGATAAATGGGTCCGATGAAATGGGACGCAACACGTAACTATTCGTCTAGCAAATAAAACCGGGACGATTTTCCGTTTACAGGTCAGCTTGCTTTAGCATACTTGTGTAGATTTTCGTTGCAGCAGATACGTCGGTAGGCACGGAGGGGTCAACACTTATCTGCTAGTTAAATAAGCGTCTTCAAAATTCACATGCTATGGAGATAATTGTCAAACAAACAATTCAGCGAGAAATATTTTCATACTTTTATAGTCTACAAAACACCACAGACCGCATAGCACAGTCCACGGCACTTGGTAGGGGAACAGATGAAAAGGTCTCCGTCCTACACTCCGGTTATTGTTGATAATACAGTCCACATAAAATTCCGTGACTGGATATACTAGGCTGGACTAGACACTCGGGTAACCAATGGATTCAAAATAGGAAGAAAATGGTCTTCCATGTGGCAGCGTTTGAGTTACGATTCATGACACGTGCTTTACTGACGAATATTGGCAAATCATGTCTGAAAGTGGGACAACTTGAAGCATCCGGTATCCACGGTCAGATGAACAACAAACACATGAAACGTTGGTCGAGCGCTACCCCCAAGTGGAAACGAGCTAGGTAGACCGTGTCGAACAGTAAAACTATTCTGATTCCGTTGGTTTTCTTATTCGACTGAGCTTACATTCACAACAGATGCCATCGGATTGTCAGTTAATTCGTTTGCAGTAACACCGAAGGATATAGCTGAGAATATGGTAAACTGATAAACATTCGTTAATGTGGAAAATGATGCAGCACAATTAAAATCATTGCGAATTTGTCAGAAATCGAATTCAATGCGCGCGTTAGCGCGGCTGTTATTTCTCGACCAAACTAAAAAAGGCGGGCAACCATGACAACGCAATTTTCATCACTATTCTACGTATTGCATCAGCCCTCGTGAAAGAATTTTTGAGAACAAGGTGACTTGTGACTAAATTAAATCTAGTTAACTGAAATCACAGACGAATTATTTGTAATAACAAGTACCGTCTAGCACATGTACGCAATCGCTGCTTCCGTTGAACAGAATCGGACGGAGTAAGTTTCATAAAACTAGAAGCCACTATTTTATATTGTATTCAGCTGACAATTACTTTACTCCGTTATCAACTGGCAGCATCAACCGCACACTACGTCTGTTATCGTGCGCTGACCCACTGTTCGTTCGGACCATTTTAGGGTCGATGGCCACCGTTTCAAGCCCAAACCAACAGTACACAGAACATTGTGAAGGCTATTTTTTTTATACCGATGCCTCAAGCAGCATAATTCCTTACCTTGAACATTGCAGCTACAGAAGAAGCACAACCAATCACAAACAAAATATTTCAAGTAAACAGAAGGACCAAACGGATCACGTGCGGTGCGAATTAAATGGACAGGAACAATGCATATACAGGAATTTTTTCAGTCAGTTCACCAACCGACTGGACCGGCAACTATTTATGAACTACGCAAAATGGCGGATTGCCATTCTCATTAATGATGGAATTTTATGCAAAAGGCAGAACTGGCTCAGATGTGATATGTGATGCTCAAGCTGTAGACATCAAAAACAACCAGTAGTTTACAGTGTCCTTTCCATTACGGTAACTATGTACGCAGTGCATACAGTCAAGGACAAAAGACGCATTCCAGGTTCAACCCAACTCATCGCATGGAGGGCTATCAAAACCGATATTATTAATGGAACTGATAAATGGAACATGAATGAGATTCACTCCACCAGATCTTTCATATTCACACCCGGACGGTCACAAGACATATTCGACACGTCAGCGGTCGCGTCAAGCAAAGAGACAAATTAACACATAAACGCCTCTTTCATACATCCCACACTAAGTCAAGTCCAATGACTGGACAAAACGATTACTGGAGACCGCATCAAGCGAAGAATTAATAGGTACATCCTACACAGTACAGCAACAGATCGTAGCCAAAAGAGTGACGTATTGCGGATTAGGTAAAAAGGTTGGTAGAAAACACCTCACATAGTAATTCGTCAAATCATGTTCGAGGACTCCAAGAAAGTGGTAAGTTACAGTAAATGATGAAATAAACATTTAACGGATTAAGCGAACGTATCTTTACATCAAACTTGTTCCTGATTCGAAATAAAACAACGGTTGAATTTGTCTGAGTAAACAATACAAACTATTTTTGATATATTCCGAGACCACCTTCAGTTGAACACAGCGTTCGTCTTCGGATTGACATTTTCGGCCAGCCCTTTTCGAAAAGAAGTAGCAGATTCGAGTTTCAAGTTCATCAGAACTCACAAATAGTACATATCCTTACTCTGAAGAGATATTGAACTCCGTTCAACCTGGTTATGGGATGACCGTTCTGAGCGCCATAACACTGAATTCACACTGAACATAACCGAAGCAGCAGGACCAAAAGTTTAATCACAATCGCTTGTGGCCAATGAGCAAGTCGCCCGATCAAGCAGCAAACTTATTTGATAACCACACAACCAGGACTTGATAGTCAGGTGAAACCTCAGTGGAAGTCGACTACTAACAGTTTGTTTCAGATTACTGATGAGTAGTCCGGGATTTGGCTTATTTCAGTTTGAACATCACCCACAATTGATCGCAGTTGTCGCATTCTCATAGACTATCCAGTCGGCCCCTAACAGGTTTAATGAGATCGGAGATTTCGACCTATCTAGGAAGTCCTAATCGCGGGGTTATCGATTGGAGTACAGTTACTGTGTCTCCATTTCGAGACGATCGGGCAACTTGATCATTACTCACAAGCGAAAGTGGTTGAGCGTTCACATAAGATAATTCGGTCGTGCCTAACGTGCGGTCAATGGCGCAGTGGTAAACACGGTTGCCTCATGAACAGCGTGTCCGTGGTTCAAGTCCCGGCAGTGGCGATTATATGCACTACTGACGAGCTCTAATGCGAGCGAAACTCGAGTCTAGTGCTTCTTTTCGAAAGGGGCCGACTGGGTAGTCCATGGGAATGCGAAAGCTGCGATCAATTGTGGGTGATGTTCAAACTGGGTTTTGTTTTACCCCAACCAAAACGTTCCGCAGAACTGAACCAATAGGTCTTTAGTATTGCAACCAAAAGACTGACTTAGTCTGTTAAAATCTGATTCGAGTGAACAAAAATTGATTAATGTCGCAAACTTTATATCCGTTTTTGCTGACAGTATAATTGAACTCACATGACCTTTTCGCTTACGAACTGAAATCGATCAGCCGATTTTCGTGGTTGGTCTGCGAATGAACAAACATCCGCCACGGCCTCAGAAGAGATTGAGAAAGGTTTTTGCAAGCAATTAGTCCCAGTGATCACCAGCGAAAAGAAAGGCAACTGCAACCCGGGTGGCCTGAATCCCGTGATCTAATGGATAAGTATTTGGACTACAGTCTGCTGCTTAACCACGTGTCGTAAGTTCGGTTCTCCAGCGCGCGTGGTGCCGGTGAGACCTAACTAGGTCGCTGATGGTCACTAGGACCAACTGCTTTTTCGCAATCGTATAGACTTCACACCCTTTTGAAAAGAAGCACCAGACTAGCTTCCTTGTTATTAGCACTCTTCTACACTGTATATCCTTGTTACTACCGGGATTCGAACTTCGGTCCACTTTTCACGAGGTAACTGTGTTGATCGTTATGTCATTGATTTCAGACCAATCATAAGCGAATGCAACCGAGTGTACAAATAAGCCAATCCGGTCGTGTCCAATGTGAAGTAGCATGGCTGCTCCGCGAGAACGTAGGGCCGGAGTTCAAATCCAAGTCGGGATAAGAATAGATTCTATTGACGAATCCTTCTGAAGCCAAACTCCAGCCTAGTGCTTCTTTTCAAAAGAGACTAGCTGAAGAGTTTACCGGAAGGCAGAAATCGTTGCCGAATGTAGCGGGAGTTCAATTTATAACAAATAAATCCCATACTACAGGCATAAAGAAGACTTTGCGCGATAACTGGAAAGAGCTACTGGAAACTAAAATATGGTTCGACAGACATTTGTAGATAATTTTTAGTAAGCTCTTTGGCTCAAATATCCACGTTCACTTAACTGACCGAAGTTTTCAACAAAACAGTGAGAACGCGAAGAGTGTTCAAAATTCTGAAGGTAACCAGCTAATTCAAATGTCCAATCGATGTTTATTGTGTTAAACTGGGCACAAGATTCTAAGACTACTTACAACAAGATAATAGATGTTTTGTGATAATGAAAGAACCGTAACACAAAGAGTAGGAAGTTACTAAGTTTAGCAGGATAACCCGATCAACATGACCACCTTAACCAATTTCTATGGGTGCGGTGACCTATGTGAAACAGACAGGTGGTAATTTGAGTGGGTCATACTGATACTATCAAGAAAAGAAATTTGAAGATTGAGATTAATGCCTCTTAATGGATGTGAGAGTTACTTTGCTAACTGTATCAGCTTCATGTTTTTTTTCTCGTCTAGCATGTGTTTCCTAAAGATTACCCGAGTAAAATCAGTTGAAATAGTGGATGAATCTTAGAAGATGCATCTACCTGGCAAAAGGAAGTAAATCTGAGATAAACGGTAATCACCACCTGTCCACTTCTCATCGATTTATCGAAAAGTACAATTTGATTCCATGTTCACCAGTATAGTTTACAATTTACTAAAGGATGGCAAATGTGTCCATCTATGAGTTGTTTGTCTACAGTTAACCTGATGTACTACAGTTTAATGAGTAGCGTTCAGGTTAATCACACCTACTGAACAACTGCCTCTTAGAAGAAACACAATCAGGCAAAGTATCTGTTTGTTCTTTGTGAGAAAAAGTTTCGAAAAGTTCATGTCTATAGAAAGTTGATCATTACATGATACGTTCATTTTGGCAATCAGGTCATGATGATCTTTGGTATCGTGAAAGGAATACATTGTAAAACAATGAACAAAGATTAAATCAACTGAGCCGACTATCCCTCGTTCCTTCTAATAATAGTAAACAGAATATACTAATCTGCGTCTAAATTATTGGAGTGAGTTGTTTACAACAACAAAAATCAACAATACACACACATGAAGGACAAGAACACATACGACTGTGCTTATAGTAAGTTTGACCACATAAAGAGCTGGTTAGTCAGTCAGTCCACTTTGTTCGAGAAGGAAATGATTCACACTGAGAGTAGTCTAGACTAGTCATACCTAGACAGCAAATTTTCTGGCTTTCCTTTTCAGGTATACATTCACAGTTACAGAGTTACTTGAAGATGTCAGGATAGACGTATCAAACAGAACTGTGAACAATGCGCCCGCAGAAACCGTTGTTCAATCGACCACATTACATAACTAACGGTGTGTGGTGAAGTATAAGGCTTAACGTGAACAACAGAAAGTTGGAAAGTCATTCAACCTCATTCGGATGAACACTTTCCCAACAGAACATAAAACAAATTTTCCCAATAGCACACGAAGCAGTCTTCGATGAAAATACAGGGTGCGGATCACGGTTAGAGCACGGGAAGTGCGATTTCGCATGAACGATTGCATAGATAAGGTAAGTTGAACGCCAACGTTACGTGCGATGCCAACCTTACATTCAACAATTTCCGTGTCTTTAATTCAAGAGGGAAGTAGCAAGTTGACGATGCTTTTAGACATGTCCCATTGGCTGGTTTGGCTATTCATATGCACTGTACAGCAGCATCATATTCTCACGTTCTAAACCGATTGGTGTCAATACAGGAGGTCAGGAAGCACAGCTGTGAACTTTAAATTCATACACACATCCAGCAACCAGGTGTAAACAGCCTTACTTTTGTGAAGGTCAAATATGTAAAATAGCACATGACGTTCGAATATGAACGAACTAAGCTATGCACTGAAACGGTAAACTGGCGTTTGTTCAAAAGAATGAGCCATCTGATTACGAACTTTTTGAAGTAAAACAATGAAAGTCGATGACGGACGAACAACAAGGTGTAAATGAACAGTTTCCATCTCGAATTACATTAAATTATTGTGCGATCAGTAACTTGATGATCATCCAGGATTCAGCGTAATCATAACATTTTAAAATAACAAGTTGGAAATGGAAGTCACGGTTAAGTTAAAGTGTTCAATGATAAGATCAAAACGACTATCATTTGTAAGCAAGAGTGCTTTGTGTAACATACTGGTTTAGATTAAGTCGGTAAGTGTGCAATGATTTAAGGTCAAATCTCGATTCAAAGTGGGGGAATATGCAAACGCTGCCAAAGAGCGGACTAAACAAAAGAGGCTCACGAAACGCGCTACTGATGGTAAATAACACATGGGAATATGCGAAATGAGGTAAGTGACGGAACGTAACCGTCCTAAACTATCATCATCATAAATATGACCGCTCGATCGAGTTAAAACGAAGGAACGCGTTGAAGGTAACGTGACTGACATAAGGCCACTGATAATTTAAAAAAATTGATTGTAATTTCCGATCACTGCAAACGGAACATACTTATTCGAACAAAAGCATTGATCGTAAGCTTATTCAATTCCACTTCGTTTTAGGAAGCCAGTTTCATAGAAATCACGTTCTAAAACCGAGTTTTTTTTCTGCGGTGTGCGTTCTATTGTGAGAGGAGTACCACAAACAGCGTGACAGAACTTACTTCGGTTGCGAATGTATTGGATTGTAAACTCAAAACCAATGACTACAACTATTGGAAGCACTGCTAGAGCATCAACTAAAAACTGGTCTGTAAGAATGAATGGATCTAAGGAAACTCAGGAACAGATCCTTAGGGTGAGTATGAAGGTTTACCAGCGGAAACTAATAAGGAACAACAAAACATCCTTATTATGCACACCGTCCTACAAAATACACCGTTCAAAGGAAGAACACATTCAAACAAAATGAGTGTTACTCAGCTCATTGTTGACTGTAATAACAGCTGCAGCGCCTAACGGTATTCACCTGGTCGCTTGGTTGAAGTAGCCCTTGGATATCGTGTCCAAAGTTATTCTTCAGTGAGCAGTGCTAAGCTCTTGCTATTTTAACTTCCATGGACGCAACATTCCAACCAGTCTCAAGTACGCCTTATTTTATTAAGATCTAACAAGAACGCGCTAACACTGGTAAAGGTTTCGACGGCATCATCGGCATTGTGACCCCCATTATTCTCAACATCAACATCACTGTAGTCATCGCAATCACGATCATCATCGTCATCCGCACCATCAGCAGTAATAGTAACACGTCAGTGATTCACATTAATCTTAGTGGCATACAACCGTGAAGATAAATACAAACTGCCGACAGGAAGCGAAATACGAAGGAATGAGACCAATGGCAAAAAATCGTCTATAACTAAACTCAGACATTCCATATTATGGCGTTTAAACTCTGCAAACAAACAACCAGATTGTAATTGAAAATAAAATAGAATACGCAGGGAAGTTGGCTTTTTACGGACTATGTTGAGCGCATTTAATTCACGGACAGTTCAAGCAAACAACTGTAACGTTTTTACAAATGAATCCGATTAGCCACTATTTCTCTTAACGTATCCAATCGACAACCCTGTGATTCACGAGGGGCTCAATCCCGGAAAGCAACGGGAATAACAGTAGCAAGGTAATTGGTAACTCACTTCAATCCTTTAAACCAAATCAAGTAGTAGATTCACATCTTTTGAGAAGTCCTTGAGATTTAAAGATGTAAAAGGCTGGGAGTCGCCCCTGTGCAGAAGCCAACCGCACAGTCAAAGAAATAAGAAATGTCTTAGGACATGCTGTTCACCTATTCGTTATATATATATATATATATATATATATATATATGGGTAAGCAAACATTGTTGCCCTGATCCACAAAGGAAACTAGTTCTGGTGGCCAGCTTTTACGGCCCCTTGTCCGAGTACGCAAACGATCAATTGTTAATCAGAAAGGTAATTCAGTAGTTCAGTAAGCCTTATCTCACCAACAGTAATGAGAAAACGCTCTGCAAATCCGATCAAACACGTGCTCACCCCATCACCGCTCTTGCTTCCTTTCAGTTTCATCTATGATAACTGAAAACAATAATCGCATATACAATGAACTTATCGAGAGTTGTGGTTCACATAAGATGCCTCATATTTCAACATCAGGTTGTAGTTACCCCGTTAAATGTTCACAATATGGGTCGAATCTAAATGGTCAAAAAGGAAGATGGATATTTCATTCCATGTCGCCATTGGTAAGTCGTTTTCTTGACCAAATAGTAATATTGGTTAAGTGAGTTGCCGTCCTAAACAACACCAAATGTATTCAAAAGCGTTTGGATTCAGTGAAAGCGCCGGACAAGGATGGGTTTGTATTTCATCACTTTTTATAAAGGTATCAACCATTGTCGCTCTATGTAACGCAAACGTCATCTGCGTCCTAGACCATCATCGGTTAAGCGCCGGTATGAAGAACAAGAAACAATACAACCTATATAGCGTACGTCCTCCTCCCCTCCTGGATGTCGTCTTTCGAAGATCACCGGCAGCAAAACCTATGATAACGTCCTATTTACTATCTCAAACACACTCTATCCGTCAGTGTGGTGATTCAATGTTTCCACCATCAGCCCACATTCTAATAGCCAACTAAGTCAATTTACTCCCTGAGTTCACCATTGTTTATTGCTCTCAGCCACAAACGAACGATACATTTTGGTTAGGAAGATTTTCTATCTTAGTTGCTAACGTGCTCACACTAAACAACTGGTGACCCAAACAGGGGGTGAGAAGATATGAACTGTGAGGACATGACCAGATTATGATGAAAAGGCCTGATTTGAAAGGACACTGAATCACACTGTAAACGTTAGTAACTGTGTACCTCACTCGAAAGTTGCACCAACACCAACAGCGGACGTGTTCGTACATCCTATTTAAAACAGCCATGACCTACAAAAGGAATGCGACCTCTTAGCAACTTGTCAGTGCATTCAATAGGCGATTTGAGTAAGTAAGTTACTTCAACTTTCAATTACATTTAGTATAGGAAATACCCATCTTGTTAGTCAGACTCCAACAGTTTTTAACTGACAATAAATCTGAAAAATCAGTGTTACCAAAGCTCATCACAACGGGGATGGCCTTTAAAGCGCTGTAGAAATTAACGGATTCGTGAAATGACTCGTTCACCAGCACAAACGCAGAAATATATGAGACATTTTTCGAGTGTATGCATATCCATAATTACTTGTATGTCAATTATATTACACATTATCGGCCGACTATCAAGACAACTGTAAGGTTCGATGTTCATAACAAAACCGGAGTCGTCCGAACCGTGTGGTGGAAGTTAGAATTAAGTCAAAGCCTCTAAACAGTAACATATACAGTCAAAAGTTTATTTTAATACATACGGACCTATTGTTGTAGGCCTCTTCCTGCCTCAACAGAAAATTGAATGCTGCACCACAGGGAAACAGGTTCTTCAGAGAATATGCCAAGAGAGATTGTGCGGAAATTCCAAATTTTCCGGCTGTTAGAAGCCTTTTTGAGACTCGTCTATTCAACTTAGAGAACAGAAAAGTGATAGGCTGGAAACGATGGTGAACTCAACAGCCTCCTCAAGGATGGACATTTTTCTTCTGGGGGCGCCCTCGAAGCAGATAGATCATCTAATCATGGTTGCGAAACAGTCGCTGGGAAGTTTCATGTAAATGAGCAAGTAGTCTTCATCATCTGCATGTAGTTAGCACACCTAGTTTATGATGGTATGCAGTCATCTCTCTTTTGTCTAGACAGGTTGGAAAACAAGGCTAGCACGCTTAACCACACCATCACGCATTTGTCAGCATTAAAGTGAACAGATCTAGGAGAACCCATGAAATCTGCCGTGATTCAAACCACGCTGTGGACGAATGACCATCTGCCTGACAAGCTACACTGCTGTTGCCACACAATCTTTCCTTTTCAGTTGAACTATATCTTCACTCAAGAAGCAACGGAAACTGCCCAACAAAACGTGATGGAGTATGAACAGCGATCGTTCATTTCCAGTTGGATTATGCATTTTGTCTGTTAGTGATTTGAGATTGAAAAAACTGGATCTCTCCTGTGAAACTGCATTGTGTCTATACCGATTACTCAGTCAGGATGTGTACGAGTTTACACCATAATAACTAGGATGTAAAAGGCCGGGCTGCCGTCCTCAGACCCACTCCGCGATCTAGTATGGGGTAGAACACAATGTACAACCGTTGGCCTCAAGAGAACACTGCTCATCAAAAGTGGTCTCGTAATGAGGCATGGCAAGCTGTCGATACTGGTACTGCTCATTTCCATCCACTCGGGCAACTAATGCAGTCATAATGGTTTGCCCTCAGTTGTATGCTTGTCAATATTAATCAAGTAACAATTGGTCAAGCGCTTGTACACTTCAGTATGACGATTTGACATTATACTGAACAGCAACTAACCATGTGGAACACACCTACTACTAATCTAGGGTCACTCGGGCGCACCGATGGACATGACGGTTTGAGCGAAATCGTTGCACAAATCGGCAACAGATGTGGAAAGAAAAATTGGATAGTGATCAATTTTCGTCAACTCTGACCTTATTCGTGATTCACATTAACGATAGATGATCTATTCTACTGGATGATGAGACGATAAGATCGGCTAGTAGTCTTCGGAAACAGAGTGGATTATGAATATACAAATGCGCCGCGAAAACCACCAGCTTGTGGTTAGCAACTTGGATAACTCAAATCTTCCGGGTCAATGGAACGCCACACACTTGTCGAGGAGTAAAGGAAGCCTTAACAACAAATGGAGTATTTACGTCACACTAAATCTACGTCCACGAGGTCTTAATCTGATGAGTAGTGGGGGGTTTTGGTTTATACAAACTGAACATCACTCACAAGTGATCGCAGCTGTCGCATTTCTACTGACTTTTTATTCAGTCACTTTCGAGAAAAAGTACCATACTCGAGTTTCATTCCTGTTAGGGTTTGCCACTAGTGCATGCCCCACCACAGCTCGGACTAGAACTCCGGCGACGCAACCATAATGCAACCGCACTGATCCGTGTCACTGAGCTCACATTAAGCATAACTGAATCATCATATGCAAACGCCCAGTCATATTCACTTGCCGGTAATGCTCTGATTGCCCAACCGCCTCGAAAGCAGGCACAACAGTTGTTTCGTTAACTCTAATAGATGTCCAATAAGAGGCCAATAGCATAGTGGCCAACACGGTCGCCTAAAGAAAGCGTGACCAGAGATCCTAATCTGATTAAGCGGGTCTAAGGTTTTGTAGGTAACAGTTAACCAATACCATAACGCTGGATGCTTATCCAAGGTGACAATGAATAAAATGATTCAATCCTGCACTCAGAGCCGAGTGGACAGAATGAACAGAATTGAGGAAGTAATGATCATAGAAAAAACAAGGAAGTGTCTGACATAAGACAGACAACGGTACAAACTACTACGCCGAGGTTAACAAGGGATCGAAATGATCATCAATTCTGCTCAGAGAATACTTGGGAGGAAGGACACGCACGTATAAATGAATTTGTTCTCAAACGTAACATATCATTTGCTCATAGTTGTTCTTGTCTCAAAATTTTAGACATTCCCGCTGAGGTCCGGATTCTCAACGACACTACTACCAATGTGACCAGGGCAGTAAAGGTAGATAAACTTATTCGCCATATGTGACTCCTATCAAGTAGCGAAGAAGTGAATGGACACTAGTGAAACCAAGATCACGGTCAGTATGGTCAGTGAAACGCATAGTTGTTTAGTCTTTGTCAGGTTGCTGACGTATTACTTATAAGAGATTTCCTGCCCTAGCAGTGTTCACCTACACAGGCAAAGGACAAACAGCCGCAAGCAATTTACAACCTAATAGCGATGGTCACAGGTCTGTTGTTGTTGTTTAGGGAAAGTTACTCAGTTAGAATGAACAGACAGATTCCACGTACTAGCACAATCCAATGATGGTCGTATAGATCCCGAATTATTGGCCACGTAGCAAGCGGATTAGAGACACTACTGGAAACTGCAGTAAACAGGTCCAGTGATCCGCACTCTACCATTGTTTAACAAAGTCGCCTGTGAAATGAGGAGAACCCATCAAGTAGGGCAGTGAATACTGCGAAGTAGACACCATCTAAAACCCATTTGCAACTCTGTCGTTTACCCATAAAATTGATCGCTTGTGCTTAGACAAAATTTTGGCAATTATGTTTCATCTGACCGCTTTATTTTAATTCGAAACTGCGCCTACTTCCTCACGGTTATGCATCAGTTAAGTACCAGTAAAAATTCATTATGGGTTATTACTGAAGGTACTGGCACCAATTCCATCCAAAAGGTCAACGAACACGCTGGTCATAAGCATTTTCCATTGCTTATTTCCGCATTTCCTGATTACTGGAATCCCACTTCACTGTGCCGGGGTTGCAACAATAAAGCTGATCTAAAAGTTGATCATCAGTTAAATTAATCCTTAAGTATCCACTTTAATATGTCGGTCCGTTTTAGACATGAGACGAGTTAGTACGATCAGGGGGGACTTTAGTTCAAATAAGCCGAATCCATGTTGTGGGGAGTCACCAATGAAAATAATTATTCAAACGCGTGATGCGATTAACGGGTTCAACTGAGAGCTAACTATCAAGCTTCAAGCGGATTACAAACTGATATACAGTTCGTTTTTATTGAGCCCAAAGCATGTAAACAACAAATTAAAAACCTTCACAAACACGTGCTGAATGGTGGCCTCCGATAGTGAAAAGTACATGAAAAAGTGGTTTAAGCACGTAACTGTTGATGTTAACGTGGAGCACCTGGTTCATACACACAGACCTAGCACGACGGACCAAACATAAAATTGACACACGAAAATAAGCTCCAAAATGCTTAAATGAAGTATGTTCAAACGCGCAGTATTGCTCTGCATGCAAGTTTTTCCAGTTAGCTTTGCTTAAATCTTGAAACAAAAGGCGAAATTGGTCAATAGGATGGTAGTGTGTTAAGTACACAGCAAACCGTACTCTAGTAACTTGCAAATAGCATGGTATGGTCGGTCTCGTGATATGAATGAGAACCCAGGTATTCGATTTTACAACTAGTTATTAAACAGTTACTGAAGAGTGATACTTCTATGAACATCATGAGTGGACGTTGGGGGTCCAAATATTTGAAACATAAAATCACATCATTCATTTACGTATCTCCTAAACGTGCTCACGTGAGAAGACTTTCGCATAACGTCAAACGGACAGTGCATAACAAATAGGGTCCACGATGGTTATGTTGGTCCTACGCGGAGAATAACTAAACTCTCAGGGTATATTATGTTTCAGGTCACGGATGACCATAGGGGAGAAGCAGGAGAAACATTCAGGTGAGGAATTCCTGTTGCATGCATCATAAGCCCATGATTTCCATCCCATTATTCGCGAAGGAACATGATAAACAACAAAGATGTGCTAACCAATTGGCAAAACAATATCTAAAAGAGGTCCGAGCGATATCTTGGTTAATGATGTCAGCTTCAGTCAAGTTTACTTCGTATAACTATTAAATTAATCGAAAGTGTCATATTGCTTGGTGAGGACTGAATACGCGTACTTCCGATGCATAGTTGCCAACGCAGATCAAATCATATGGATGAATCAACAGGTATTGTTATTATCGGAAGTAACCCGTGAATGACACTCCAAAGTGACCCACATATAGTGTTTTCTATAGTACTTTTCATCGCCTAAGGCCCAGTGAAGTCCACTCTAGAGTTCGTAGTGGTAAGTGAAGGTCAATAGTGGCCAATTAAGAGTTGACAGCGATCAACTACTAGGTGGTGGTCATCGATAAGGACATATGGCAATCATCGAAAGTCAAATAGTAACTGCAACTTCTCATCAATTAACAGGTTTGGTGTATTACACATTCTTTTAGTTTCGTACATGCACCCCAGAAGTCGCATCAGCGCTGGTAAACTGTCTGATGACATCACAAATCGCACGGCAATGGCTCGAGAGGCGTTTGCCCATTTATGTTATCTGTGGCGTCAGCATCATATCAGTATTCATGTAAAAACCCGAGTGTATAACATTACTGTCAGAACGGTCGGACTGTATAGCTAATAAACCTAGCTCATCCACGCCGAGGGTAGTTACAGCTTCCGTTTTCCACCACTGATATCTACGCAGACTTAACAGCGTGTGGTAGGAACATTGGGTCAGTAATGAGGGGGTTTGCCGGCACGTCCTAGGGACGAACAGGCTGTGATCATGACATCATCTCACAGGCTGCGACGGCTTGGCACATGTTACGAATGCCAACTCACCACTTACCACGACATAACTTGTTTGCGTATGCTGGGCTGAACCGGAAGCGGCAGACTACAGCCCAGTGTATGACTAGGCTTCGGGTTATGAAGACAGTGACAGTGAGGGTTGCCTATGTAAGCCATTTCACGTCTTGCGGCTTGAGTACAAAGGACAATGAACACCTACTGTTCGGGACACTGTTAGGTACCGGGCTCGAATACAGAATTCATGAGGACACTCGCGAAATGTTTTTTTCTACTCACTCCACAAGTAACTCTTAGCTTAGCGTACACAAACTCTCCATGTTCTACTGACACCTTGTGGATAATCTGCCAAATCACGTGGTCTCCTCCTGTTACCTAAGGGATTAAACAACACCAATGACGAAAAACGGAAAGCAGTCTTTTGTCAAAATGGATTATGCATATTGTAGCGAAAAGGCGTCCAATAAAGCACAATCTTTATTGTCCAACTCTCTAGTTCACATGCTCCGCGCGCGCTCGCGTTTATGAGTCAACATTCCAGTCCACAACAC
>JTDE01000979.1:62840-77227 GCA_014338405.1 Paragonimus skrjabini miyazakii | reverse complement strand
AAATTGATGTAACTACTCACCATTTTTCATCGAACATTGGAAATTTTGGGAACCGTCGTTCAAGAAGCAAGTGAGCCAGATGCTTCTTCATAAACTAGAATTTTCCTCCATAATTATGTCCGTTTTGTAACTTTATTTTCATAATTGGTGTATTGTACAATTAACAATTTTGAGTACGGTATGCGTTTCACGTTACCATGTGTATACTGATCACGCTTATCTGAGTGTGTTTCTCACAGATGTGTTGAGAAATATACCATTATTATTATTATTATCCGCAGTACTAGATTACTTACGATCCGGTTATTTGGGAATTGAAACGATGAAATCATTTACTCGTCTGGCTAGTTAGTGGCCAGGATTGAATGTTCATTTATGTAGCATTTCTAAAGGTTGTGCTCAGTGTGCACATAAAGCGCAATCGCAATGGACACCTGGGCCAATGACTTGTGAAGCCTGGCAACGAACACATGCTGACTATTACTGTCCATTCTTGGACAGATACTATGCTTTGATTATCCATGATACGTATCCATGTTGGCCGGAGGTTTATTTTACGTCGTCAGCAACTGCAGACTCCACCCAGGTTGCATTGAGGAAAACGTTCTGTCGGGAATGAACACCATGTGCGTCGGTAAATGACAATGGCACTCATTTAACCGCACAGAAATTTGAAGATCGGCTGAAGAAAGTAGGATGTGGACATCTGCTCAGTGTACCAAAACATTCTCAATCTAACGGTGACGCTGAGAATTTTGTACGCATTCTGAAAAGTGCGATCAAGTCTATCAACCCGTCTAACTTCGAAGAGCTGGAGAATGGTGTGCATTACTTCCTGATGCAAGACAGAAAGTCTGATCACTCAACAACTGGAAGTAGCCCAGCTAAGCAGTTTGAGAACCGTGTTCTTCGGACCAACATGCTTTGTTCGGAATCCGTTGAAATTGTATACCATCTTGGCAACAACCTCCGATCAGTTAGAGGAGTTGTACCCAGTAATATGGGTACTCGAATGTGCGGCATAATCGATTCAGATGATGGATCTGTCCATCGTAGGCACATCGACCAGCTTGCGTATCATTTACCTGTTTCTATCCGTGCAGTGCCTACTTCTAACAATGATGTTTCTCACTCTATTCCAGGTTCAAGTCCTTCGGTTGAAGATAATGTTGAGAACGAACTACCACAAGTTCGATTGTCTGAACGCCTCAGAAATGAACAACCCAGACACAACAACAATCCTCAGACTCGTTCAAACTGCGGCGGGTGGCGTGATTGCCACCAAGTTTATTTCTTACTAATGTTGATCCGTTACATTGCTGACGACCGACTGTGCAATTGTGCTAGAGAGATAAATTACACGCTTTGTTTAATTCGGCTGTTGCTACTACTGCGTCGAAACTAGCTCTGGGGTGTAGCTAAGTTAACTACATTTTTCTGTATTTCTGGGATCATCACAGGCCTCCAAGACGTAAACACGACTACAGCGATCGAAAGCCGGAATGGTAGTAACAACAACACATGCGTTACATTATTAACCATTATCGGCTGTAATTCAGGTCAGTTCATGCCCAGAAGCGAAACGAACCTGAGACGAAACATTCCTGAAACCACTCCAGTTGATTTGCTAATTTTCACTCAACAGGTCAAGAAGAATGTTGCACGAACGAACAAGAAGCACAGTGACAACCGCCAGGAAGCATGATTTCGGTCAAATTAATTGAACTTTATGAGCGAGTGGAAATTAGGGCGCGGTGTTGTGGTCACTGTTGATTTTGCTAAGGTATGTTGCATTATTTCGAGATTGCTGTGCTTTGGTTGATTAGTGTTGAAGGGTGGCTCTATGTTTCATTATATTCCCCGAGAATAAACAGTATTAATCATTTTGTTCTTACACCAGCTACTGTAACCGTTTCCCTTACTATTATTCAGTTTGAGCCCTGTACATTTCTGAATGTCAAAATAAGACATCCTTCTTCCATATTCTTTCTTGAGTAGCTTATAATTCTTACCATTTCTAGATGCGTGAACAATCATTTTGCTCCGTCCCAACCAATTACCATTTGTTTGAGTGAACTCAATTCCGTTTTATCGTCCCCCATTACTGAGCGGTGCCTAGTTGTCAGATTTGTTGTACAGGCATATCACTTATTCAATTTCTGAGGATTTTTCACATTCGAGGTGAGATATTTTATTTTCATGCACATTGATTCAAATAGTACCGTATTACATCCAGTTTTCACGAGTGCTTTCTCATTAACCGTTTCGACGATAGATTATCTTCTCTGCCGTTGGATATTGAGATGGGCATTTTTGGATCAACAGATTACGCGTAACTCGTTGTGAACTTGAATCGTTAGCGAACGATTCAATAATACCCGAAGTTCTCAATATATTCGGCCCGGACACCTTGCCTTCCAACGAGGACGGGTATCGACGCTCTCCTGTCACGGAATTCCGGCATTCTGCGAGAATGACGAAATCGGATATTGTGGAAATTGCCACCGGTCCCGACAGTTATGGCGTTATCGAGGCTGATTCCGCTTCTGTGAACCAACAGTGTGCCACCGGACGATCAAGCGCTTCTCTGTCGCTCGAGGCTGCAGCGATTGCTCATGAAACCTTTCCCTTCTCGGATGAGAACCAGTTGGACAATCATACCTATGGTCACGTTCCCATTTCTATTAACCTAACTTCTTTGAAGTTTATGAACGGTTCTTCTATGCCAAATGTTTCAAGTATTTCCAAAAGCTTTCTTACTGATATAATTCCACCTGAACCGAGTGTTTTCGAGCATGATTGCTGTTTGTTTGGGGCCCCTAGGACCAAGCAGGGATCCTGCCCAGGGGTAGCGATAGGGGCGGTGGTGACCCCTCGGAGAAGATGGAGAGTGAGTCTAACTCATCTGCTGCTTTTCCCGTTCGGCTTGATCATGCTTTGTTGAATGTTTCTAATAAAGTTTCTGATAAACCGTTGGAAGAAGAGCTGACGTTGAAGGCAGAGGAGTTAGAGTTGAGGCGTTAACTGCTCGAGCTCCATAAGTGGCGCCGTGAGCCTGTGGAAGTCGCATCCGTCCCGATAGTTGGGACAAGATTTAGTACCACACCAAGGGATAATATCAGCCCCCGTTCAACGACGAGCCTCGGGAACAAACCCCCTTAGTTTGAACCCTGTTGAATCGCTAGAGCGGGCTCTCAGACCTTTGATTCTTGGAGCCAGTCTTCCGGAAATAGAAGTGGACAGTTTCGATGGTTCCCCGAAGAACGACTTCACCTTTGTCAGCAGTTTTGAAGGTAACGTGGCAGATGAGTTAGCTGGTGAAGGATCAAAGCTTTCATATTTATTGCATTATTGTCGTGGCAGGGCGAAATAGGCGATTAATCATTGCACGCTCTTGCCAAAGGAGGTGGGTTTTTCGGAGGCAATAAGAATTTTGCACCAACAGTTTGGCCGACCACATGATATTATGCAGGCGGTAAGTAAAGAAGTTTTCATGGGCCCTAAATTAGTACCTGGCGATGTTGATGGTTTGCGTGGACTAGCCAGTCAGATGAAGGGCTGTCAGGCGATATTGACGCAGCTAGATTACGGAGCAGAACTAAACTGCTCAACCAACCTTATTAAAGCAGTTGAGCGATTGCCTCACCACTTACAAGAAAGATGGACAGAAGTTGTTGAGAGCATATTCGAGTGCGGAAGGGAAGCTAATTTTAGCGACCTGTTGCAATTTGTGGGGAAACGTGTGGCAGTCAGCGCTAGTCAGTATGACCAGTTGACCGCTCGCGTTGAGAGCAAGTCAAATTACCCAACGTCTTCTGGGTCCTCTGGAGTCAAGTACTACAGGTGCAACGTTAGAGTGGGTTTACCTTATGAGAGGGTGAATTCGCAGTGTCCGGTTTGTAGGGGCAACCATGACATATATGATTGTAGTTGGTTTAACAGCAAATCTTTGGAGCAACGCGAAGCAATGTTGAAGAACATAGGACGCTGTTTCTCTTGCTGGAAAGCGAACCATGTTGCTAGGTCCTGTAGGGTACAGATACGGTGCGGGATATTGGGTTGTGGTCGACGCCATCATACATTGGTTTATGAAGACCAGGCCGGACAATGTAAGGAGGAGGCAAAGCCGTCCTCGTGCTGTGTGACATCCAGTCGAAACGGCGTGTGCCAAGGATTTGTCTCGATAAGGTTGGTTGGCCCAGATATGTCAATGACAAGGTATGCCTTTTTGGATAACGGGTCTGATACTACGTTGCTCGATGAATCTATTGCAGGGGCAATCGGTTTGCAGGGACGGCCGTGTTAGACGGTGTTTCGTGGTCTACACGGAACTTGTGCAACACCATGCAGTAAAGTGTCGGTTGAGTTGCAATCCTTGGACCAAGTGCATTCTGTCACAGCTGGTTTGGTTTATACGGTGAAACAGTTGCCACTGACTTGGGTTGATGTTGTCTAACAATCTGAGGTAGATAAATGGGCTCATCTAAGGGACCTTTCGTTTGATAGCTTAACTGAAAACGGCGTAAGGATTCTAATAGGATGTGACGTCCCTGAAGCACACTGGGTACTGGAACAGGGACTGGGAAGTGGCAGTGAGCCTTATGCAAGTAAGACCATTTTCGGCTGGAGTCTAAGAAGTCTGTGTCGTATCATACCCCGGAGCTAGCATTGTGTAAATCTAGTCGAATCATGTCAGGTCTCGTTGGATGATTTGATCCGAAGGACGTGTGAGTTGGATTTCACCGACGGAAGCACTTCGGAGGACAAAGAGCCTCCTGTGGAGGACAAACGTGCATTAACTATAACTGTAAGCAGTGTAATGTTTAAGGGCGGTCACTATGAAACAGGCATGCCGTGGAGACAACATAGTCGGGTATTCCACGACAATAAAGAGATGGCCGAGAAACGCCTTGCTGCATTGAAGCGAAGGTTGATTCGAGACCCAAAGCTAAACGCTGGCTATTCCGCCTTGATACTGGATCATATCAGGAAGGGATACATAGGTAATAGTGCTACAATTACAACACGGAGATGGTACCTGTCACACCATCTTGTACTCAATCCGAATAAGCCCGGTAAGATACGCGTAATCTCCGATGGTGCGGCTGAACACCGAGGTGCGTCCCTCAACAAACCCCTACTCCGGGGTTCGGATTTGAATAACAGTTTGTTAGGAGTACTCGTGCGTTTTCTCAAATACCCGGTGGCAGTCACCGCTGACATTGGCGAGACGTTCCTGCAGGTGAGAGTGCCATGTCGTGATCGGTGTGCATTAAGTATCCGTTGGTGGCGTTCTGATTCGTTCGAAGAACCGTCAGATACCGACGAGCTGCATGTCTACCCCTTTGGAGCGACATCTCCGCCATTGTGTGCTAGTTTTCCGCTACAAAAGGTAGCTGTGATTAATTAGTAGCAGTTTCTATCAAAGATAGCTATCGTAGTGAAGAAGCTCTACGTGGATGACTGTCTAGAGTCATTCGACTCAATATACTGGACCAGGGCTGTAGTAGATGGACTTCGAGCGGTGCTGAGGCTGTGTGGTTTTAGACTCACCAAGTGGGTTTCTAACTATAGTGAGACTATTGAACATTTAACCAATGAAGAAAAACATTTTGGCACCCGGGATGTTGAACTCCATAGCTGTCAGTACCAACGAGCTCTGAGTTTGTGGTGGCACATGGCAGACGACTGCTTCAGGTTTCAGACCAACCTCCGTCACACCGGTAACCCGAAAAGAGGAATATTAAGTTGTGTGGCTTCGATATCCGATCCCTTGGGAACAGTAGCAATAATGTTATTGTCGGCTCGCAGGTTGCTTCAAGACATCTGTCACCAAGACATTAGTTGGAACCCTGATATAAAAGAGTATGATTGGGTACGCTCGGACCGTTGGCTGAACGTTGTTGAATCCATAGACAGCGTGGTATTACCCAGATGCATGGTTCATGAACTTTCCTCAGTAAACCTTGTCGAAGTTCATATATTTTGTGATGCGCCTGAAGTCGGTTATGGAGCAGTGGACTATCTAGGGGTGGTTGTCCCGACTAGCAATATTTTATTCAGCTTTCTGATGGGTAAATTTAGAGTGACCTCAGAGACAGCAGTTACGATACCAAGGTTGGAGCTCACGGCAGCCGTTCTGTCGTCCAAGCTCACGAATGTCCTGATTCGGGAGTTGAGAATTCCAATAGCTAATGTACTGTAGACAGATTTCACAGTAGTGTTGCGCTACTTACAGATCACACCTAAATGTTTGAAGGCTTCGCGCGACCTTCAAGTGGGCCATGTAATTTTCATCATGAAGGGACTTCTAGGGGTGTTTGGTCTTATCACCGAGGTATTTCCTGATAATGATGGACACGGACGTCAGGCGTCAGTAAGAACTGCAGAAGGGACACCAGATCGCTTTGTTTCTAGAAGCGTCCGCAGAGCAACACCAGGTCGCTACGGATAAAACAGAAAGTACGGATCACTACACTGAACCAGTTGATCGCTGCTGTTCCTACTGCCACCTCGAATTTGGAAAACCAGCTGGTTTTCGGGGCCCAGTGTTGATTTTGCTAAGGTATGTTGCATTATTTTGAGATTGCTGTGCTTTGGTTGATTAGTGTTGAAGGGTGGCTCTATGTTTCATTATATTCCCCGAGAATAAACAGTATTAATCATTTTGTTCTTACACCAGCTACTGTCACCGTTTCTCTTACTATTATTCAGTTTGAGCCGTGTACATTTCTGAATGTCAAAATAAGACATCCTTCTTCCATATTCTTTCTTGAGTAGCTTATAATTCTTACCATTTCTCAATGCGTGAACAATCACTTTGCTGCGATCCAACCAATGACCAACCAATAACTGAAAACGAGCTCGTTCGCTACATAGTATATTTGATGACTACGCTGGGGATTTTCACGCGATTTAAACGAGCCAAAGACCCTATTGCGCTGCGAGATCTTAATAAGTGCATTAAGTTGAGCGGAAGACTGGCTGAAGCGAAAGCTACTATTCAGGTTCTTGATAATTGCATGGACAGTTGTGAATACCCTAAGCACTATTGGGGTATTCTACGTAGAAATCGGATCACAGTAACTGCGACCTCATTGCAACGTCAAGCACTTAATGAACAGGACACCACGCGCAGTTTGCTTGGTGAGTTAAAAATTAATCTTGTGAAGGCACTACTCGTAGTCGATCAATTGACGCCCGAGGAACGATCTTATTTTGAAGCTTACACCGCACGGATTGCAATGAAACGCAGTGAAGAGAGACTGGACACACTATTCAAACAAATCAATCCAAACATGTCTTCTTCGGATTTTCCAACGAATCCAGAACGGTACGTCCACAATTCTTCTTCTTCGAATCTGGACAAATTATTACTCGAGGTATTGTCGTTAGGCCCTAAGTTTTGCTGTCCACAACGTAAAACTAGGCAATTGGATTTAGGGATGCAATTTGAGAACTTGTAAGCACAGTTGTCTGATCTCGATCCTACCTCGAAGCTAGATGCGGAACAACTAAAATCTACACTAGCGAATACTTGTTATCAGTACTTACGCTGTAGTCCGGCCTCAAAACAACTTCTTACGAGAGGACATCTCGCAGCGGTGGAGAACTTGAGAAGAAATGACAACATTTTAATTTCTAGGCCTGATAGATGTGCTGGTATTGTGTTGCTCAACAAAGCAGATTATATTAACAAGAGGTACACCATATTACAAGATCAGACCAAATTTCGGAAAATGGAGAATGAAAAAGATAAAACCCCTCAGATTGAGAAAGCAATATCGAAATCCCTACGATGTTTGAAACAGAGAGGAATTATTGATTCAGCGATATTTGAAAGGATTTGCCCCATCGGAACCACAATTCCGAGGCTATACGGGCTACCTAAAATTCGGAAAGTTGGGGTACCACTCAGACAAATTTTGGGCATGTGGAACTCTCCATACCACTCATTGGCTAAGTGGTTGTCACAGATACTTGATCCCGTAAGGCGGAAACTTTCAAAGTACAGCATACGCGGTTCCTTTGATCTTGTGAATGTAATTAAAGATACTAATTTAACGGAGCAGCCAATGTTTTCTCTGGACGTCGTGTCCTTGTTTACCAACGTTTCCATATAGGAGACGATAGATTACCTATGTGATTGTATTGAGCATAGTGACATGGATATTTGGATATCGTCGATTCGACTCAAACAATTACCTTATCTGTGCACACACAACGTACAGTTTAAGTTCAATGAAGTAATTTATCGACAAAAAGACGGTGTCGCAATGGGATCACCATTGGGACCACTGTTTGTTGATATCTTCATGGCGGAATTGGAGAACAAATAACCGAGCTTATTAGTAGGTCAATGCAATTTTTATAAGAAGTATGTTGACGACATTTTTTGCGTCCTCGATAATAGTGTAAATCTGACTGACATTGTAGCCACATTTAATTCCGCACACCGAAATTTGACATTTACGTTGGAGACAAAAATGAATAACCAGTTGGGCTTTTTGGATGTGTGTTTATGTCACCGCAATAATGGCTCAATTCAGCGCGCGAATCACACAAAGGATACTTGGAATGGTCAGTATATTCACTTCGATAGTTTCGCACCGCTTGCCTTAAAAAGGAACCTGATTAACTGTTTGAGAGGCAGAGCCATAAGGATTTGCACAGACGACATAGTCACTGAAGAATTGGCGTTCATGCGTACGATATTCGTACAAAATGGATACCCGAAAAGGTTCATAGACAAAGCAATGCAACAGCGGAGTGACAGAGATCAGCTGCACCCAGTAGAAAAGAAAACCGTACACATCGGATTGCCTTTCAAGGGCGATACGTTAGCCGAAACTATCACGCGTAGGCTCACGAATACAATTAATACGACATTTTACGCCGCCAATTTGCTTGACCACTTCACATCCAATCCGGTTTTGTGCCCACGCCTGAAAGATAAAGCGCCTGGTTCTGCAGGTTCATGTTATGTATACTCATTCACTTGTTCCCGTGGAACCAGTAATGTTGGCCGCACGACCAGACGTCTATCCGAACGGGCCCGGGAACACCACCCAGCTTGACTCAACAGTGAAATAACGAAATCCGTCAACAGCGCCATACTATCACACCTGGTGGATTCCAATCATTATGTTAATGTGACGGATCCACTCCGTCTAATCTACCGAGTTAAGATCACCCAGTCGAGGGCGGTGAGACATAGGATTCTGTCCACAGAAGAAGCTATTGGAATTCGCTTGTTAAACCCAACCCTGTGCGTCTAGAAACGTTTTGTTCAGACTTTGGATCTGCCTTGACCATCCACCCACCCTGGGAGCCTGTCAAAAACCACTGTTCAAGCAGGTACTTGATGCAGTGTGACGTTGAACTGACTGACTTCATGAATCACCCGTCCATGTTTACCCCCTTCATGATGCCCCTGTGAAATGTCATAAATTTGATGTATTTAGCCTGACGATGAATCACTGAAAACGAGCTTGTTCGCTACAAGGTATTTTTGATGACTACGCTGGGGACTTTTAAGCAATGACCATTTGTTTGAGTGAACTCAATTCTGTTTCATCGTCCCCCATTACTGAGCGGTGCCTAGTTGTCAGATTTGTTGTACAGGCATATCACTTATTCAATTTCTGAGGATTTTTCACATTCGAGGTGAGATATTTTATTTTCATGCACATTGATTCAAATAGTACCGTATTACATCCAGTTTTCACGAGTGCTTTCTCATTAACCGTTTCGACGATAGATTATCTTCTCTGCCGTTGGATATTGAGATGGGCATTTTTGGATCAACAGATTACGCGTAACTCGTTGTGAACTTGAATCGTTAGCGAACGATTCAATAGTCACCATATATTTCCTGGATATTGGATATCCTCTCGTCCGAAATTTTCGCAACTCTTCAATACATCGTCCTTACAGACGTGCCGCCAGCAGCATCGCCCAGAATGAACATTCATGCGGTTGTTTAAATCATTCTAGAATGTTTCAACGCGGTAAAATTCGTGCCACACATGAAGCCTTCTTGCAGAGCGGACTACGACAAAATTATTAGAGAATTATAGTATTCTCAGATTTTCCTATTCCATTCCGCTAATTTTGCGCAACTGCTGTATCAGATCGCAATGTCTATTTTTGTTTGACTTGACGAAGCTAGTAACACGTTACTTTTGAACAAACTCAGCCACATGCAAGCAATACAATTGAACGCCACATGATATCTGTTCATCTTCGACGGGCTCCTTCCTTGAGTTCACTCGCAAATTTGAAAAGAGCTTTATTACATTGCATTCATTTTTCCCATTGCAAAAGCATAAACGTTGACACATACCAAACGAGGTCTAAGAAAGTTAGTCAACCACATGTGCAAATGTCATCTGTTTGCTTTTACGCGGTAGATAGTTCTTCAAAGCCGAGGAAAAATTCGGAATCCTTGAGTTCGCCCCTAGAGCTAATGTTAAAGTTCATACGCGATCGTTTGTTCTAGAAATATTGTGATCAAAGAATGGTAGTTGAATGTTTTATAGGACATCAAGGACCTGGAACGGAGGAACTAACATGGGCAGATGTACTTACCTGGTAACTGAACTTGGTCAGGTAATGGACATTGCAAGACATGAAGTGGTATTATGGCTATATCCGAGCCAGACTCATGTTCATAGAAAAAATTCGGTATCCCACAAATTTACAGCTGAAGTACTATATCGGCCGGTGAGAATACGGGGAAAGCAAGTATTTCTCGAGTTCAAAGTATTCATCTCCTGAATACTCAAATATCTGAGTTTCGTTCTAATTTCAGTGACTGGGACATGCTGCAAAAGGCAATTGCGCTGCACGAAGTGGGCAGTAACTTTGCAAAACTGCAGGGAATCAACGGCTTTAGGTAGCATTCACTACAACATCTTCAAACCCTTGACAAAAATTTCTGTATTCACTTCTTGCTTGCATGTTTGATTTCAAGCCACACACCGGTATAGTCGCGAAGGATGGGAAAGAAGACATAATCCTGTTTGTCGTCGAAATGGCAGTCAATCAGCTGCCGAAAACTACTTTCCAGTAAACCTAACTAACGTTGTCGGCGAAATCTTTGAACACATACTACATGGTAAAATCTAAAGATTCTCCTCTCTATAGGAACTTTCAAGACCCCATATCATGACTAAGGCTTGCTGCCTAGACGGGCGGAATGCTTCCGATTTTTACAATCGCATACCTTGGGTCAGGAGCTCAGGTAAGCGGGAATCTCATCTACCATCTGTAAAAGGAACAAAAAAATGCCCGTCTGGGAGATCCTGTAAGGTAAGAATACGGGAATTGTCGTTTAGTGATATATTCCATTGGGTGGCATGCTTCACAGATTTGTTTCCCCGTCTCTACCGTCTCCGCTATTCGCAAGGGATTTGACTTAAAAGCAGGTCGATCCGTTTTTTAAGTGTATGATTTATAGGTGGTTGCTAATATCATGGAATTTGACACCCTTCATGAGTCTATCTCGTACGTTTGCAAATATACACCGATATATCAGCAAACGCCTTGAAAAGTTACATCTAGTCTCGCACTTTCCGTTCGACTGCCAGATACCGCAATAACGCTCAGTGATAAAAACATGCAACTGGCATGGCAACAGACGACCAGTGATTTCGGGATTCAGATCTTCACCACGTTAACCAGTCGACAGGGTGTGCCGTGGCCCGCAAGCCATGTCAGTCAGTGCTCACACCATCTCATTCGGCTGTTAATTGCATCTGTTCTCTATACCATGAGCAGGTTTGATCACCAAATGTCGAGAAAGACGGTGCAGTTCTTGATGAGACCAGAAAACTTCTCGCGCACGCGATCCGAGACAACAGACGTCTAAGGTATCAAGAGCGCGCGAACGCGTTTAAGATCCTTTTGAATGAAGAAAAGATTGCTAGATGGAATCTTATTAAATGACACATTTTCTACCTGTCTATTAGTATTGCCACAGGACCAACGCTCAAAGAGTAGAAGACTTACGATCGGGAGAAAGAGGTCAAAGTTGGTTGTTTATCCTAATTTTGTCAATGACCAGAGAGTCATTACCTTGAAAAAGTTGCTCGCAATCATTGAAGAGGTCTCCAGATTACGCTTTCATGCGAGAAGCAGGCAAGTGTTTGAGCGATTTATTTTCTACTCCACGATTTTCCCCCATAAGTTTTTGTTTCCTCCCTCTGAATGAGTGGGGATTGTACGTAATTTTCTTTGCTCTATTCCTCTATCAGCTCGCCAGTGAAACAAATAATGTCAATATGAAACGTAGTCTGAACCTTCTAGATTGGACCAGCAAAACACCACGACGTCTGCAGTTCCGTCTTCATCAAGCCGTCTATTTGCAGTTGAAGCTAAAAAATAGAAAGGGGATTGCCTCGCCAGTTTTCCGTGAGCACCCTTCAAAAAATATGTTCCCTGTATGACAGTGGTTAATGATTGGACCGTCCGAAAAAAGGTTTGGGAGATCTCACCAGCTTATTAACCACTAAACCGCTGGACTATATAATTAGGTGTCGGCTACTAAACACTAAAGCGAATATATCCGTTCAATACATCAGATGGTAAGTAAACATGCTGCTGGATCGTCAAATTGGTCGTGCAATCAGTTGCTTGACACAAAACCGGGAAATGAAAAGAAAGGCGGCGATGTCGTTTATTGGAAGAACTAGCCAAGATTAGGCCACCGAGGCTCTAAATTTTTAGGACAAAACGATTACCACGGGTGGACAAAAAGCGAATAAAACGAAGCGATCATATTTGGCAGTTAGGGCGTCATAACGAATCACGTCACAGGGAGAATCAGAAAGCAACACAAAGAAACGATCCAGATAGTGCACAGGCGTTCGACCACACGGCTGCAACCTGACGGGGTGAGTGGAACTATACTACCACCCACAACCATACCATCTGAGGTGGTTCGGCCGATGGATGTGCAATGATACGTCATCTATAACATGCTTAAACGTCTTTCATTGTACAGGTCTAGGAAGTGCATTTCCTTTCCCGCTGAAGTTTAAACCAGTTTCCTCGTGAAACTCATCATGATCTGTATGGAAGATAGCTAGTTCTTCGGGCAACTTGTAATCATTGTTTTGCCTTCCATTTCTGAATGTCTCAGTCGGGCGTTCTAACGTAGTGTCTTGTGCCGTTGCTACTTTTAGGTATGTACATAGAGCGTTTTCCGTCATGGTGTGGTCGATGCCCGCAATGTCATTAGTGATTGATTTCGGAGGAGGATACTTTGTCGTAAGCTCTGGACAGCGTGTCAATTTAGTGCATCTGAGTCCCCGGCTGACAGATCATTTTGACGTCATGTTTTGGCGTTCTGATTAGCATTTCACACAGCTTCTTCGGCGCGGCGAATAAAGGTTTTTTCATTATTAGGACTAACGGTTCGTGATCAGCGTGAACTGCTGTTTTCCAACCAAACGTGTAAGTGCTGAACCGTTCCGGGACATACATCAGTGCTAGCATTTGCTTCCCAGTTTGCACACAATTTCGTTTCGTGGATGCAACGATGGTACCTCGGTAAGCCGTCGGCTTTCTACCGTTCATGCTGCTGCCCCTAGGCCTGTTTCACTGCCACCACCCGGAATGGTCAGAGTCGATGCTAGGTTGTGGTTCTTCAATAAAAATGCTTCGGTAACAACACTGTATTTTATTAAATGCTGTCTGTTGTTCTCCTCGGTTACATGGCAATTCCTTGTGAGTTGGCACACGGACGGAATGCATCGTGTTGGACATGCCTGCAAGTAAGCGACCCAGATAACTGACCGTACCATTCAGTCATGAGATTGACTCCATAACCTCAGGGTATGGCATCGTGACGATAGCCTTTGCCTTTTAGTGGTTTGTTTTGAGTCCGCCCGATGTTAGCACATTTCCGCAAAAGGTGACCACTTTATAGTGTGAAAGACAAATTTCTTAATCGGCGCAGTCCTTAAGAAATTCCTCCAGGTTCCTGTCGTGATCTTTCACGGTTTTCCAAACCCGCGACACACGCGCCTCCTCTCAAGTTGTCAAGTGTCTCGATTACATATTCTTAAAACTTTCGCGGGACACTTTCAATTGGAAGGCAAACCCAGCCAAGGAAAAACTACAAAACGGGTTCCAAATGTAGGAAACTGATTAAGCTGCACGCAATAACCTAATTGCCAAAAAGCTGATATTGAATCGTTTGCTAACGATTCAAGTTCACAACGAGTTACGCGTAATCTGTTGATCCAAAAATGCCCATCTCAATATCCAACGGCAGAGAGGATAATCTATCGTCGAAACGGTTAATGAGAAAGCACTCGTGAAAACTGGATGTAATACGGTACTATTTGAATCAATGTGCATGAAAATAAAATATCTCACCT
>JTDE01000979.1:39260-51115 GCA_014338405.1 Paragonimus skrjabini miyazakii | reverse complement strand
ACGTTACACTAGATTTGACCATTTACACTCAATGTTTTGGGGTGGTACTTACAATCGACTGGTATGCATCCGTCCTCAAGAGGAAGGCCGAGCCTATGTCTAAATTTACGTGCGTTCAAGCGGTCACCTGAGATAACCCGTCTTCAAATGCAACAGAGACGGTATTAGTTTTGTAAGGGTGAGACGAAAGATTTAGGATTATCCTACAGCAAATCTGTGAGAAGCTTTAGCGGCCAAGAACAATGTAATACAACATCAATAATGACTAGTAACGCTCAGATTTCTGGAATTTTGGCAGAAGCCACGGGTTACGGGCAGTAATTTTCACTAGAAAATCCACCGCCGTTTATTTAAGTGGCATCCCAAAATATCATGGGGGTCCATGATGAGGACAAAGTCCTTGAGCTGTAACGTTCGAAGCTTGCACGGAGATCTGACATGTACTCGCCAGCAGAACGTCGTCGACGGAAAATGCACGAAGTCAGTGTCAAGAATTATTCGATTTCCGAAACTCCGGAAGATTTGAGCTGAATTTCGCACACCGAGTGGCTTGCAGATAAGCCAGTTCGTTCCGGAATGAGTGGTAGTAGCAGTCTCCGCTACTTCCTTGGGTCCGTGGGAATTCGGTCGTTGACCCGAACTATGCCAAACTTACCTAAGACTGTCCTACCAGTGCAATCTACGGAAAGTTTATGAATAAATGGGAGTGGGCACCTGTGGAAGACACGGATGTTGTTCTCGGCTCGGTAATCGTCACACGGACGTCATCAGATTTTATATAACATTTACGAGGGCGGCGCCCATGGACTGGTGCGAAAATGACTGAGGCCAAGCGGCGGCATGTTCCCGAATTTTGCTCCAGCGATTTTGACTCATTCTGGTACTAAACGCAGAGGACCTGTGAGCGTTTGGTGATAACTTGAAAGAGAACATCGTATTTCATTGGCGAAGACGAACAGCGGACTGGTAAGTCGTAGGGACAAGGGAGTAGAACCATTATCTGATATAGCAAGACGTAGCCCCACATAATTTATCGGAATTGTCTTGCTTTGTATGCACAGAGTATTGGTGCCCTTTAACAGTCTCCGGCTGTTTACGTTGATCAGGAATTCAAAGGGGGTGAGAAAACCAAAATCGATTATTGGGAACCGTAGGCCTGCAATGGTGAATCTTTAAAGGAATTGACGCCGGAGACCGGGGTTGAGGGTAGGTAGTTTCTCCAAGTTTTTCTGCATGGCGATGTCGTCGGTGGTCCGTAAGGTATACGCCATCAGTGTAAGCCTGTGGTTATCGCCATTCACTGGAACATCACTAACCTCAGCGTTGTGCCAATCATCTGTGGGATGTCAGAAGGTCGAGTGTGTCAAACGGTCAATTTAACTATGAGGCGGTGACAGCAGTTGTCATTCCTCGAGGTGTTTACTCCTTCTCTGGCAGAGGTGAACATTTCTGAAAGGAACAAGGCTTACAGCAACGAGGGACGCGCTGTCTTATACGACGGCGGTGAAAGGAGACATTCTCAGCGTCACACTGTACAGACGGTCAACATCGCTTGCCGGATTTTCACAGCGATGGTTGGAGTGGTTAGCTTTGTTGACCTCCGTGAACAGTGCTCCTTCAGATTTTAAACAAAATTCTGGATTGTACCGCGCCAATAACACAGACACACTTAGATTATCTGCGTGAGAACGGAACTGAAATAGCTTTCATCAAATAATTTATGCTTTTTTCAAAACCCTTGTTTCCCCCTCTAGAACACTTAATAGGAGACAAAGCTCGAGCAGGAGACTTTGGAGCAAAAATTAGCGCAGGGCCTGTTCGCTGACAATCTGTTTGTTTGACAAATTAATCATGTGTCAAGGCGACTAGGAGGTAGTGCAGTCTCTCATTTCAGCGCACCGAAGAAGCCCACGGAGTTCTCGCTGTTTTGCACTATTCATCTGTAAATGACGACTGATTTAATAAAACCGTATGGGTTTTCTGCTAGGAGCTCATAGGTGGCATGAGCGACTTCAGCGGGAACAGCTTCGGATAAATATGAGAGAACATATTTGTGCGTTGTACGTTGTGAGCGGATTTGTTCAACATAAAAATATTCTCAACTTGAGTGGACAGTAGCCTCGGACCTTCACCGCAAAATCTCGGGACTTTGATCATAACAGAACCCACTCAGGTAGTTGGTTTCTGTTCGCTATCAGAAAGCATGATAATGGAAATAAAAAAGATTACTAACATTTTTGGGGAAAGCCGCGCGGAACAAGCGAACTTTCAAAGGAAAGTAGCCAAAAGTCAACGTTCGGGCTTAAAAAATTGCAGGATACCAACTCGATATAAAAGAAAGAACATAAAGGTAGTCAGTCCTCGCCGAAGTTACCGAGAAGTCCAACACAAGCGTTTGTGTGGTCCTTTCCCTTGACATTTATTTCCACTGTGAATAACTGTAATAAAATTAGAAAATCAAATTAGAGTAGGCGACTGACCAAACTGCCCACAGACACTGATGAGACAGAGCGCGCGCACGAAAGAGAAAGTGCGCTACTCCTCCAACTTAATTCAGCCAGTTTCGAGGCATTTGCACAGTTCTCTGGGACGGCTTTGCATATTATTCTCTGCCACATTTTTCCTTCACTCGTTCGTCCATTTCTTACGCTTGATATTCACGTGTGCTCCCCACGTTTTTGTTATGATATCTCCTATCTTGTGTCAGTCGGACGGTCCGACATGGAGCAACTGCAATTTTTTCCTCTCAAACACAATCCTTGCGCTTTGACCGTCTTGAAATTAAACGACGCCATGGGCCCTCATTGTTAAGCGAAATGTTATTCTTCCAATTGCGCACTTTCTCCGTTTTATTTTCTGCCAAGTTTCCACCGCCATTTTGTTTGTCAAAGCTGTCAACAAAATTTGGAATATTTTATTATGTTGTAATTGTCTGTGGTGTACTCCAGTACACCAGTTTATGCACGTTCCACTATCTTACTGGCAAAAGCAATGATGCTATAAAAGCAAGTCACCGCCATGCGGTTGTTGCAGTCGTGCAGTTTCTGAAGTACATGATGCAGGGCTTTATAGTGACGGTTGAAACTGGCTGCAGCAAACGGCCGAAGCTGCGGGCCTACCAACCGTCGAATTGGCAAGTTGTACTCTGCCAGCCACCGCTCACGAATGGGGACGTGACATTTGCAAAGGGAAGTGAAAACGATAAAAGACCTTATCGTTGGGGTAGAAATGTTTCCGAAGCGCCGACAGAATGCGTGTGCATGACAGCCATATTGTACGGTAAAATGTTCACTCACACGTGTCCTCAACGCTATCCACAACGAAAGTGTCGCCATCATGCTGCACACGGAGCTGCAATCTTCAAGGTGATTACTAAAGAACCGCTCAACTTGCATCCAGATATTTTTTCGAAATGGAGTCGTGGAGTCCGTCCTTCCAGATGTTTTTGGACAAGATGACTTGCGAACGTGGTCATTCTGTGAAGAATGTTCTTCACGTACCAGTCGACATCCACAACCTCACGACGATCGCACCCATAGGTCGTTGGTATTTCATACTTTCCAATCAACCACTCATTGTGAATTCATATTTTCTGAATGGCGACGGCTAGGAAGTCCCCTGGGTGCGTTCTCTTCTTCAACCGAACGTTTGCGTTTTTCAGCTTAGTATTCGTTCGATTGCCAAAGCGGACATCGCTTTGCATACGGATGGCTCACTTCGGCTTGATGTATAGCCAATTACACAACAAATAATCCAGAAACTTCCTATCCGTTCGGCCGATGATATACAAATCCCGTTTGAACCCACGGTAAAGAGTGTAACACTGCAACTTACTCTTCCTCATTGTCTGCCGTAGCCATTCGGTGGAAGATAAAATGAATGTGAAAAGCGCTTGTCTTTTAACAAATATGACGGACGAATTTTGCCCACTTGCATGCTTACGTACGGCATCACGTAAATGAAAATTACACAACAGGACGTCGTAACCGAACACCACGTGTTGCCCTCACATACACAGCCATCTTATCCATAACAAATGTTTTCACTGCAATTTGATCGCCCATCATTTTACAAAATATTCCGAAAAGTCTACGTAGTGAAGCATACTTTTCATTACGAACGTACCCGCATATCACGGGTCGGCCATGTCCCATATCGTCTGTCACGAGGAACTGATATAACTTTCAGACTTGAAAGTATGAGGAAATATACAATGACATACTTGTGCCTGCTTATCCCGTGGGTGGCATCCACATTCACTACATGCGAGAAACGTCGGAAAAGTTTGGCCTGCGTTCGCTGGGCAAAGCAAATACGCATATCTGCTGCCATTATCCCGCATAGTGCGCACCACACCTATCGCGCTAATCACCGACAGTACTTCTTCGAGGTTCATCAATGTTCTGTGACCAACCTTATGTAACAGACTTACTTGACATCCCAGGCTTTAACTCGCGGCGGATGCTTCCAACGTCAGCAGTTATGATTAACTTCCAGTAATCATCCGCCACCTACGGTTCAATGTCAGCAGTTGGTGTATTTTACTGGAATAGACTCCTGCATTCGTTCAATTCACCGACGGTAAGTCCACGATTCGTAGAATGGGAATCAAATAGCAGACGATTAAGAGAGTGGTTGTGCTCCAACTCGAACGAGCTCACAGCCGGATACGAATCTCATCGGACTACATGAAATCGTGATCTGCAACATGTGAAGCGTGAACTGATTTAATGAGACTTACAACAGTTAACCCACTAGACACGTCACACAGCCCTGCATACACTCCTACGCCTTTTGTACTTCGTACAACGATAATAAATCTGCACGGTTTTCAGAAAACCATATCACTTTACCTTATCGTACTTCGAAGCAGTTTACGACGTACGGCTCGTCCCACGAACGTAGCTAACGCCCACCACGTCCATGTGCCTCTGAAGACACTCCTGAAACTGTGAGAAAGTGAGAAATTTGTGATCTTCAAACATCGCCTTGAAAGTCGCAATATGATCCATCTCCTACAAATAAAAAATGAGCAAATGAAAATAAAATAACAAACAAATGACGAGCATGAAAAAAATGGGAACCTCCCCAGCATTCTCGTGTTAACATTGCCACACGCAATCGACCTCAACATCAGCAGCCACAACGATTTTCGAAAAACAATTAAGATGAGGTGGGCTTCAATTAATGGTCAGTTAAAAACAAAGACATGTGAGTCCATGAGGCACATTTCGACGGCTTCAATTTCTGTACCAGATACCAAGCTAATAAAACGATTTTTTACCAGGAAAATAATTTTCCTGAACACGGCAGCTCAAAAACTCACGTTCTACGACTAGCATTCATGCCAACGATACCATTGTCTAAGGGGAAGCTTCGAGCAATTTGTAACCAGGAGAAGGCCTCAGCGCATTACGTGTGTCAAATTCGATCCGCTCAGCCATTGTAAGTACTAACAGACAACCTTCAACCAATTGGCAGGTAGATTTGATCTTCGCGATAACGGATTTTTCGAGCGCCGTCAATCCCGGACCTTTAATGGTTTTTCGAGCAACATTTAGTCAAATTGCAACGTCTGCCAATGTGCTGGATCTAGAATAATCGCGTCGGTAAACAACGGGGCGTCTATAAATTTTGAGCGCGCTGAGCAACTGATTCGGATTCAAAGAGGGAGGCGGTCGAATTGACGAGTTTCGTATTAATAATGTGCTAGGGGGCAAGAAAATTAATATAAACTAAATATAAGGAGGTGACAGCAAACCTCGATGGTGCATCCACCAAATATACACGTTTCGAGACTCACGGATCGCGTTAATAAGATCAAATGCAACAGTCGCGTAGTGGCAAAGCGATCAAACGCAAATGAAACCAGGGTACAAATAAACAAAGGTACAGCAATGAGAAGGCAGAAGAACTACGCGAGAACAAGTTTCTACAAGCAAATCATATCAACATTTGATAATACATTAAGATTAACGTTTGTGAAGGAAACGATTTGTTGCGCGCGTAACTTGAATAGTCGTGTCAATCTTTGCAAGAAAGGTTCGCCCTCACTACCAGGGAGATTTTCAATGTAAGAAGAAGGATCACTGAGAAGGGAATAACTAAAGACAGGGAACTTGGTTGTCGATTTTCTGTTAACCACATAACGGCAGTCAAATACTGAACGCAAGCATCTACATTAACAACGGCAATGAACTAGTGGATGCTTTTCATTTATTTTGTCATACATTCGTATGCTGTTTTCTTCGGTTTATCTAATCGCCGGGTTGGGCAAATCACGATGTCTTATTAAATAAACTTACAGCACTAGGCTTTGGGAGTGGTATGACTGGGTGGTGTTTTGACTATTTACGGGATCGTTCCATCCAGACCCTTGCTAATACGGTCCTTTCATCTCCTTTCCCAGCTTTCAGCGGAGCTCCTCGAGGTTACGAAGTACTCGTCTTAGTAAGCTATATACCGCTGCCATGTGCGAATGATATCAAAATTTTCAACAGAATTTTCACTTTGCAAAACAAAGAGGTACTACCGAGTGAATTAGATACACTGTCGCGGTGGGCTTCTGAAAATGCTGTACCATTCAATGCCGCTAAATTCGGGGTATTTAGAATTGAAAATTGAGCGAACGTCAGTTACTTGTTGGGTGGTACTAGGTTGCGGGTGGCTACTAAGGTGTCTGATCCAGGGGCCACCAACATGAGTGATACCTCACAATTCGTTAAATGTAGCACGCTCCACCGGAGGCCTCACTCACATGGTTAATCTGCCTACCCATCTACCTGGCTCTTTCACCAGAGAGACATTTAGAGTGGTGTTGACATTTTCTGCCTGCCCCCATCTGGGAGTTAATATCCAAGCATATGCTTCCTTCCCAGGAAGAGACTTAAAATTTTTAGAAAGGGTTCAACGTGCGACCACAAACTGCATGCATAAATTGCTTCATTGATGCCATCCGTGTAAACTCTGGACACAGAACCTGTTCAGTTTCAAACGCTGGCAAGCAAGTGGGGACTTTATATCTCTTTACAAGTTTCTCCGAAACGATTTCCACTCAACTCTACACATGTTCACAAAAGCCTTTAGGCAAAACTTGCTTGGCCACTCGTTAGTGTTAAAGCAGAACCATTCATGCTTCCTGCGCAGAGGGTATTGCTCTTTTGTGCTTGCTTGTCATCCATGGAACTAGCTACCAGAAACGGTATTGCTGGCGCCCAGTACACAATAATTTAAACACAAGCTGGATAAACACGTCAGCGAGATTTGCCTACATGTAACCTTCGAAGTCCTAACTGTTGTCTCCGGTCACAGCACGATTTCGATCGAGTAGATGAATAATTTGCTAACCTCCGGCCTGTTTGTCGCTTGTCTGTTCGCTGTTTGTTTTTCCAATGGAAACCTGCTGTGTGTTCGGTTCTTCCCTTTTGAAAGTGCAAAATATGACTACCGTTTAGACTACCTCATGGATTCCTATAATGTTAAGTAAAAACGTCTTCTATTCACTTTTGCTGTTTCCTTTCTTTCATCTCCCATCCTCTTTTTCAAAAAAGACACTATCCGACGAAACCATCTTGAAAACACAAGGGAGTCTGTGACTCACTCTGGTCAAGCCTGAGGCCGTTAAATTGAACTTTTGTCTCTTGTTTGCCGTAATGCAATTTTACCACAATTTTTCCTGATGAGCTCACGCAAGTCATCGACTACCCGTTGTCAAGTTATCAACTGCGCTAGAGTATCCGAACAGCCTGAAAACTCGGGTCCGCCTAACTTCATGAATCCCAATGAATCGCCGAAAGCATTACTACTTTGCTAGCACAGTTAAGGGTAAGTTACGTTAAATCCCTAATTCGGTCTAATGGACTAATCCGGAGGTTATTTAAGAATTTGCTTGGGATTAGAGACGCATTCCCTAACTCAGCCCTAACGAGTGAAACGCACTAATTTTATGATTGGTCCATCTCCTGCACCATAATTTTGCCATGAATTAAACGTAAATGACGTAATTCACCCCTAATTTATCCCGAATCTATGTACCTAATCCTTAATTTTATCAGAAGCAACGTATTTCTTCGTAAAAGTACTACCTGAACGGCATAAACTGTTCTGACGTCGTGATAAGTTGAGCGAAATGAAAACCCACTGAAAGCGAATAGGAAAGGTTTATTGCAGTGAATAAAATATACCAAATGGGTTCTTCTCGTGTACATCTCATCCTTCCGTATGTGATTCTGATTCCAGGATAAACAGAATTATAATCATCAGGACCATCCGCAGGGAAACAGTGCGCAGTGAAAAACGAACCAAGCGAATGTGACGGAAAGTCAGGAAAATTATGTCCACACAGAAATAACTTTTAAGTCTTAAACATATATCCTTATGCTACATGATAACGCAATTGAATGGGATTTATAGTGTGCATAGCATAACGCTGTTGAAAATCAAATATATATGGTAACACATCAAAGAACCTTAGGTGACACACACAATCAGAGGGCGAGTTTCATAAACATCCAATTCACCTCATTCTTTCCGCTTTTAAGCTCATCCTCAGGCTACGGGATAATACGACTGGAAAAATATTCAATGCACTTCATTTTTTCTCCTCATTGGCTCCCTACTTCCGTTGTTGTCTTCGGTTTTCTCTGTCGGTATTTTCTGCCGCGGTCATGGGCGTCATAAAATCAACAGTGCACCCATTTTTGTACCTCTTCCCGCCCTGTAAATGGACTCATCTCTTGAGATAGTATAGTTTCCACGTAAGAAGTATATTCCATTGCTACTCGCTCCACCAACCTTCCATTGCCTACTGTGGGATCCAGTCTTTAGAAGCGATTTATTTTCGTCCTTTTGCATGAACCACTTTTATTGCAAGCTGTGATCCAACGGCTTCCTTCATACAACGACAAAGCACTAGCCTTGCAGACGGAGCGCCCACTGATTTCAGGTGGTTCATCTAACTGTGTTAAATGTATTCGTCATATACTTACCACAACACTTCTGTATGGTTGTCCTCAAAGATTCGCTTCCTGTTCAAGTAAGCTGGACGCGCTGTTCACAGGCAGACCCTGTGCGCGGATGTCACACTCAGCCTGACCTTGAACGCCAGAATCGGGAAAATGGCGTCGTCGTTGCAGACGTTCCTTCGGAATGACCACGTCTTCAAGCAACCCCGCCTGCTGTGCAGCCAATTGATGAAGCACTCGCATTATAGTAGACAACTTTGAGGAAACAGCCGACTCGTTTTGCGGTAACGATGTCGCCAGAGGTGCCGTGAATTTACTGGTGAACGACTGCAACAACCTTGGAGGTGAGATGAGAAGGAGGGAACAAATAGTTGAGAGAAAACTGCCGAAACATGGGCGGGAAGATTAGGCGAAGGCGACCAAAAAAGGCCGGATCGAGGTAATGGCTAGATTAGGCATTTCAGTGATCGGATTGGAAGAAATAGAACGATGGGATGTGGGATTACTGAAGGAGGAGGGGGAAGCGGGACTGCGAAGAACGGCGAGTGGAGTGCCTCAAACGGAGGACACAAATGTGCAAAACTTCTGCTTATCTGAAGAATCACCCGATTTCACGACGAACGCTAGATATGATGCAGTAGGCGGACGGGTAGCGCGCGCGTGAGAAGCGCCTTCGGAGAGTTTGAATGATGACTGGAGCAGAAGCCGCTTTGAACGTTTGTAAATAACAGGCGAGATTGAAAGGCATTCATCGGCACCACCTGGCCCTCTGACCCTATTTCACCATTCGCAGAGTTACGTCGTACGAATCAACATCTGATGTCACCTGCGTCTTTTTAGCATACCAACGGGCTTGCAAAAAGTCGTCTGAAAACCTGAGATATTCATAAAATAACTAATTGTTGTGCTGATCACTCTGGCGGATATGCTTGCAGAGTCAGGTGGGGAAATCCGGTGATCCCCCCACAGCCATGGTAAATTGGAGGGACGTGTAGTTTGGCCAGGATGCTGCATCACTCTTTATCCACGTCGAACTAAGCATTACGCGGCAGGATTCACCATCCTCCATAAACTTTACAGCACTCTACATATGAAAACGAAGTTCACTGGCTGTTATATGTGACGTGATAGATAATAATGCAGAGGGAGTCACGTGCTATAAATACCAAAGGAAACCTTATTCATCTTCAAGTGACGTATTATTTACAAGGATGCAAAATAGGTATAAAAACAAAACGTTTGTGGAATGGAAAGAGCAAACCTTTAGCTTCAATACGAGATACTCTCAATATTCGGACGTCTGATGATGAATCGTTCACACTAAACACATACAGATGATGAGATTTGGTGATCAGAAACCGGAAGGTGGTAAAAAGACGATAAACTACAGTACAAACCCCTGACTTAGGGTTACATAGATTTAAAATTATGCAGGGAACATGAGTATTAGGAATGACGTTGTCGGGGTGAGCACTTGAAAACAAAATGCAAACCATAATGAAAAGTGAACAACCAACTTACGAGGGAAAACTTACGGGTGTACCAATATCAGAATAAAGGACTTCAACCGGAGTATAAACGGAAGATCTTTCTGATAGACGCCTGTACAGTTGCCCTACTGGTCGAGTTGATCCATTAAGCATTGATTTCGAACTGTATATGACTAACTCAAACGGAAAGGCAGAAGTGATCCAGTGACCCATGCGTGGCGATATCAGCCGCAAGGTCGTCCGGCGAATTCACGTTGTATATCACCTATGTCTGACCATACAGTTTACAATAATTCAACAAAAAGACGCGCATTAATCGCTTTGCGAGAAAATCACGATGAGTTACGCCAAAAATGAGGTAACAATATATATATACAGGAACAGAGAACTCTAAGAAGTTGCTATACTCGCCGTGGTCCAAAATATTCCGCAAAGCCAATGTTCCGAAGTATAATAAAAATTGTCGGCACTCGGTAGCTTTTCAGGTCTTAACGTCTGCCAGTCCGCGGTGTTTGCGAGGGAATTCACAAGATAAGCTCCTCCAGCATCTCAAAACCCGTTCCTGTATGCGTTGGAACGGTTTTGAGCATATACGAACGTTTCTTGGAAGTGTCCGCGATACCAAGTTCATGATCACACGACGGACAACACCCAGACATACTGAGTGCACATAGTCATTTGGCAGTGAGTAGCGACATAAACGAGAACGGAGATGTAGAGTGTGCAATACTGAACGATGCATGCGGCGTGAACGTGAATTTCCGTTTACAGTGTGCTTCTCGTTGGTCGTAATTATCACTGTCGTACCGTGCCCACGTACCTGTTTAATATACGGGCGAGCCGGTGTTTTATATATTACCCCACTCAAACAGACGGTAACCGGAACGTTGTTAACCAGTTCGCCACTGCACAACACATTACGCACTTCTTCCAACGCGTCGAAAAGCATGAATGCTAGTCGTAGAACGTGAGTTCCCGAGCAATCGTGTTCGGGAAAATTATTTTCCTGACATAAATCGTTTTAATGGCTTGGTAGCTGATGCAGAAATTGAAATCTTTGAAATCTGCGTCATGGCCTCATATCTATTTGTTTTAACTGACCAATAATTAATAACCACCTTCTCGTTATTGTGCTGCCGTGTTGTTGGCGCCACTTTTGTTTTCGATTGTGTAAGTCGTGTGCATGTCTTACTGGGCCTTTGGCTCACGCTTGTTTCTATTGTCTCCTTCCACAGGACCATCGTTGGAACCCTCACTTCAGAAGAACGCTGCCCCCCCCGGTGTCTCCACGTTGCTCAAGGTTGGTTTACTATTGTAACTGGTGCATGTCTAACTGGGCCTCTGGCTCATGCTTGTCCGTTTTCGTTACCATTCCAGATTCCTGTTTGGCCCTCGTCCTTCA
>JTDE01000979.1:20817-31130 GCA_014338405.1 Paragonimus skrjabini miyazakii | reverse complement strand
CGTCGAAAAGATAAAAGTTGACGTCTTCCGGTTTGCTTCATCCCCCACATACACCAACTACAAACGGCTCGGTCACAGGCAGTCGGCACAGGCGACAGAGCACAGGCTATACTATGAAACTTCCTGCATGCGTTAGCGACGAACCAACGAAATTAAACTGGACTCATACGGTCATCACAGGCATCACAACATGCACAATACTTTCAACCAACCCCGAGTAAACATGTTCGCCTGGATGAACGGCACGGATCGACGAATTTCATGGCGTCGACAACATAGTACGAGCATCACTGGGTAACTCCAGTATTCCTTCCTTCAGAATGCGTAAAAGTCGCAAAACATACACCTTAGGAGTGTTGCTGGAAACTGTCCAGTCCCGAAGACGATCAACAACGATAGCGTTAGGAAGATATGCCCTCGGATATTGCATACCAGTTCCAGATAGTTGTCCGATACACGTGAAACCAATCATTCTATCATTAGTAAAGCTGAAATGGCCTTCAGATAGCTGCTGTTATATACTTTCGATAAGGAAGCCGTGGTGGTTTGAAAACGTTGGCGACCGTCCACATTTTCTAAGGTAATTGTACACTAAAATTTTATTTGACAAGTGGAAGTGGCACATATCGATAACTAGTAGAATGACTGGCAAACACTTCGGGAAATCATTAAGGCTTTATTGAATACAAAAGCGTTGCCTACTATCGCGTTATCGTGGTACTGGTAAGACACTATCACTACCTTATCAAACCTAGCAGGCAGCATACACAACAATATAGGCGTGAAATTGAACAGAGCCCTCGTGGACAACGGAAGGGGTTGGAGTTGTGCTAAACAACCTAACAATTTATACGCACAAAGATTACATCCTCGATTGTGTCGGAATTTTTGTGTGTTATGCACCTGATTTATTATATAAATCAACAGTATACTGGCGCGCCTGCGAATATACATATTTTCATAAACCAACAAACTAAGGTTGGAAAAACTCCATCCCTAAAAGTTGCCGAATGAACCATAGTTAACCACTAATTTGTAGTGGCCTAATCAAGGAAGAGTTGTAACCGTAATGGATATGCCCAAAAGGTAAGCGTACAAATTAAACGGAAGACATATTAGTAAAATTGGAACGACTCACAGATCAGTCAAGGTCCGCTGGGTTGATAAACAACCACAAGAAAGAAGGGCAGCGCCAGAAATGAGATTCGTTGGATGGCCGATAAATAATTCTACACGTGACGCGAGATAATGAACGTTGAACGTCGATAAATCGGCTGATACACGGAGCTAGAATATTTCGCTGTCCAGTCACTTTACCAGCCCAAAAATCCGCACGAATGAAGAAGGCAGAGATGATGCACAGTAACTCCCGTTTTTTCGTGTTGACGACTCAATTCAAAAAGTGATGGTGGTGATTTTAAACGAGCGTACAGACAAAGGCAACAAAACGATATATACAAAATGTACAAAAATGAACAATGAAATATAACTGTGAATAGTGAACACTACAAACTCAACCCAAAATTGGTTTTAGCAGGGTACACTCTGTTATCAGTGATTGTCTTTCAGTTTAACAGATACCCGTCTGATACTGAAGAAGTCCAACCGACGGGATTCTGGACCTTGGGCATCCTGCCTGTATAAATCACTGAAATCAGCAGAAACCATAACCTTGACAGTTTTTTCGGCGAATGCTTGGGCGCGCGGTTTGTATGTTTTGATTTGTAAGCATTTTTCCTAAGCGTTTGCTTGTTTGAGTAGCTGTTGCAATTGAACGTCTCCACTTGTTACAGAAGACTACTCCTCGAAATGACTACCATCGAGAAGCCAATCTGGGACGACGTTGAAGTTCGTAATGTCCTCTATCGATTGTGTCACTTATTTAGGAGGAGGTTGTCGACGAAGTTATGCGTATGTCTAACGAAGAGCTGATAAATAGAGCCAGATTGCTAGACGCAGAAATAAGGGTATTCGCGCTTTATTTTTCCGCCTTATCTCTATTCTAGTTTATGAAGTCGGAACTTCATCATGTTGATCATGAAATTAAAGTTAAACAAGCGAAAGTGAAAGAAAGTAAGAGTAAAATAAAGATGAATAAGGCATTACCATACCTTGTGGCGAATGTCGTGGAGGTGAGTATATCTGTTTTAGCTGACATTTTTCAGTTATTGGACGTCACACCTCAAGATTACGAAAAAGAAGATGGTGCAAACGTTGATCTCGATTCACAGCGGAAGGGAAAATGTGCTGTCATCAAAACAAGTACAAGACAGACATATTTTCTGCCGGTTATCGGACTGGTTCCTCCGGAGGAACTGAAACCTGGCGATCTTGTTGGCGTCAATAAGGACTCTTATCTAATTTTGGAGAAGCTACCACCAGAATTTGACTCCCGAGTCAAAGCCATGGAGGTGGATGAGCGTCCAACTGAACGCTATAGCGATATTGGTGGCTTAGATAGGCAAATCCAGGTTATATTTGTGTTCTTTCCCCATGACTCCATGTTATAGGAACTCATAGAAGCGGTGGTACTGCCCATGACTCACAAGGATCGTTTTGAAGCCATTGGAATTCAGCCACCAAAAGGCGTCTTGCTTTATGGCCCTCCAGGTACCGGCAAAACTCTCCTCGCTCGAGCGTGTGCAGCCCAGACAAAATCAACCTTCCTGAAACTTGCTGGACCACAGCTCGTACAGATGTTCATCGGTGATGGGGCTAAGTTGGTTCGTGATGCTTTTCAACTAGCTAAAGAAAAAGAACCGTCCATTATATTCATTGACGAATTGGATGCTATCGGTAAGTTGTCGCATGTTCGCCGCTCTCGGTCACCAATTCGATAAAAATGTACTTTTTAAGTCTCGTGAAAATTCCCATTAAATCATAGAGGGAAAACTATAACGAACAACTGTTTTCGATCATTCATCATCAAATCAATACAATTATATAGATTCAACGAAATCAAAACAGTGTGTAAACAAGAGCGATACGTTTAGCAGAATTTCGTTGGTTCATGTAGAGTGTTACAAAATATCCAAGCCTCTATGGTCTAGTCACTCAAAGAGCAAATCACCAGTGTTAAGGATGGGTGGTTCGGAGTTCCACTCACCATTACGTCAGAGTTGTCAGTTGCAGTTTGAATTGGCATGCAGACGGTTTAATTTTTGGCCACAACAACTAGGGCTTGCACAAAATTTTTGTGTGAATACAAAATCGAATGGCGATCGATTCGGCTATAGCCAAAATCTATCTGACCAATTTGAGGTGGTTGACCTGGACTTCGTAGACAACACGGAACGCCTGAGGGGGGTGGGGTAAATCCGGTGATCAGTATCTGCCATGTGTGCGACCACTGCACTGTTGATGGATATGGCTGGACCATTGCAATGGAAGATTCGAAGTACACCGCATAATTAGGATAGAAAGCTGTGTGGAGAACAGATGTCTAGACTTAGCTCCGCTGTTTACGCACGCTCATTGCAGAATGCAGCCGTGATCCTGCATTCCGGTTTCGTGTCGTGTTTCGTGTCATCTTATGTGTGTGGTGAGCTGTCGGCGTCAGTTTCACGCAACGTTAAAGACGATCTCTGCGACCTACCATTTACGTGCCTTATCCAAGTTCCTTGCTTCTAGTGTAGATTCGTGTTTTCCCTAGCCTTTTTGTGTGTGCATGAATCGTCACTGCTACATACTTTGTTACATGCAGAGTCGACTTCGTTAAATCGCTCAGATGTCAACTCGCAATCGACATATTTGGGGTTAAACTTCGGTATAGTCACAATTATGCTATCTAAAGCTCATGCCTGCCGTGTTTTATATAACCGATGGCAATAAGTTACTTTTTGACTATAGGCATCTTGCACGTCATTGCTATATTTGGCGTCCGCCTGCTCCAAATCAGGCCTGGTCTCAGATAGACCACATAGCTGTTAGTTACAGGTGGCGTGGTTCCATCCAAGACTGTCGTTCTTATTGGAGCACGTACTTGGACTCAGATCATGTCGTTTTGTTCTTACTTTTGCTGGATAACGACCCCACCGACAGCAACGACTGGCTGTTGATAAATTGGCCTTGCCATCGGTAAAGCATAGGTACCAAACCAGCTCAGAAAGCTGCCTTAGTGGTATTCACTCCGAAGACTCTAATAGCTGCTGGACACAAGTCTCACAGGCTATTCGGAAAGCAGGTACTGTAGCATGCGGCACAGGGGTACATAAGTTTAATAAACATTAGGTCAGAGAAATCTCTGGAGTTGTTAGAATCCAGACGGAAGGTTCCTCCTGGTAGTTCACATAATAAGTCTAGAAGAGATATCCGTAGAAAGCTGAAACGTAGTCTAAAGGCTGATCGTGAGGCTTGGTTATTGGAAAAAGTTGAGGAAATAGAAATCGCTTTTGCTTCAGGGAACATCGGCAAACTCTTTAAGCTGATCCGTGCTACTGGTCCCAGGCGACCGTGTGACAGTGAAGCCATCAGCGAGGCAGATGGCACACTAATCCATAATAAGTCCAGAAGGTTGGAACGTTGGGCAGAACACTTTGAGGGTCAATTTAGCTGGCCTCCTGCTTCTACCATGCCGCCTCCACAAACTTGCGATGTAAAGACCTGGTCGGTAGATTTAGAACCACCCACCGAGACTGAGGTCCGCAATTACATCTCAGCTCTCAATCGTAATAAGGCTGCCGGTCCAGATGATCTAGTGCCAGTACATTTTAAAGAAGGTGAAGAGGTGTTAGTTGAGACCTTGACTCAGTTGTTTTAACTTGTGTGGATGACGGAGACCATTCCTCCGTGCTGAGGTCACGCGATAGTTCCTATATTCAAGAAAAGTATCAGGAGCTCTTGCCAAAACCACAAGGGAATTAGTTTGACCCCAGTCATTTCTAGAGTTCTGGCATCCATTATACTCCGTCGACTCACTGCAGTTCGGGAGTTAAACATTAGAGAAGAACAGGCAGGTTTTCGTCCTGGTCGGGAATGTTTGGATAACATTTTTACCCTTCGTCAAATTTGGGAGCAGTGTCATGTATACCGCCGGCCAACAATTGCCATATTTCTCGACTATAAAGGTGCGTTCGATTCGGTGGACCGATCTACACTTTTAGAGTAGCTTAAACGCAGGAATGTACCGACCAAGTATGTGAACATACTGTCGGCGCTTTACTCCCATACTTCGGATCAGGTTAGGGTTTACGGTGAGCTATCTGACAGTTTCAACACCAAGAGCGGCGTTCGTCAAGGCTGTCCCATTTCACCATTTTTGTTCAATTCCATCATGAACGAAATAATGGAGGGTTGTCTCCGGCAGTCACAAGATGCCGGTGTGGACCTCCTACCTGGTGGAAGGCTGACGATAAGGTGTTGCTATTTGACCACTTTCAAGCAACGCTAAATACAATTTCACGTTCTGCTAAGTACTTCAGAATGCGTTTTCTAACCTCGAAATGCAAAGTGCTTCTGCAAGATTGTTGTGATTACGTAGATTTAATGTTAGATAATGAAGTCATGGAGGTTGTTGACCGGTTTGTATACCTGGGAAGCTGCATCAGCGGCGGTGGCGGAGGTGTAGGGAATGAAATAGAGGCGCGTATTTCTAAGGCTAGAGCGGTGTTTACTAATCTGAGGCACTTATGGCGACAGAAAGGTATCTCTCTGAGGCTTAAGGGTCGCGTATATCGGACAACAGTGTTGGCTGTATTACTTTACGGCAGCGAAACATGGCCACTCAGGGTAGAAGACATGGACCGTCTTCAGGTGTTTGACCACCAATGTCTGCGCTCAATCGCTCGTATCGGGTGACATCAGCGAGTGAGCAACGAAGAGGTCAAGAAACGGGTGTTTGGCATTGGTTGTCAAACGGGTCCTTTTGTTCACTCTTTACATTTGCACAGACTTAGATGGTTAGGTCATGTACTAAAGATGCCAGCTAGTCGTTTACCGCACTGTTTGCCGACGCTGCGGTCGATTGGCTCAAGGTCCGAGGTGGACAGGTGATGACCTGGCGCAGACAAATGAAATCATTCACGAAGGGGTTGACTACTATACATCGGGTTCGTCTCCCGGGCTGGAGCCCTCGCGACTCACAGAGTCGGTGGCTTGAGACGTTAGGTGCGATGGCGGCTTACCGATTCCTGTGGCGTGAATGTTGTCGTTGTTTGGCCTAGTTGTCTGTGAAGTGAATGCACTTAATGACGCGGGGCAGTGAAAGCCGTAAGGAAGCTTTCTTGCTGATGACGCCTTACTTTCACTTACAGCTCGGTTGTTTGTTTGCAAGGTGTAGGCGCCTTGATGTATGTTTGAATATAGACGTAGCTATTTTTAGTGATTAGGTCCCCTCCCCCTTTTTTCCTCTCTTTTCCTAAATAGGGTTTATTCCTTCTTCGTGGTTGTTTGGCAGTTAAGCATCAGTGTGAACCACTAATGTATTACTGTCTATGATGATGATGACTGTTCTCTCCATGGTTGTGTAGCAGCGAAGTGTCGTTGTGAGCCACTAATGTGCGGTAAACGGCTCGGAAGATGAATTTCATTACAACCATGATTTACTTTATGTTGCTTACGGGTATCAAAGCTGCTGGTCAAAGTGCTCCTTTAATATCCCGTTTACGGTTACAGTTTGTGAACGCGCTTTCCGTTAACCTCTCAGGTTATTTTACACTTGCTATTATTATCATGGGTGACTTAGGCGAGCTTGAACTGTTAACAAGAATCTACAGTCTCTGTGACTTATACCATCCGTATTGCGTTTTCTAACCACCAGCCTTTGTTCCGACAAAGTTGCTTTTTGAATTTTGCTTCAGTTGATTTTCCAACCAACTTACACACTGCTAACTGATTAGGTCTGGAAACAGGTGCCGAAGTACCGGTGAGTAATAAAAGCAGCCATCTGGTTAGTGCTGTGATACCTTGCGGTTGTAGTTGGGCTGTGGCTTGTGGGATACATTACGCGTGGGTTGTGTTTCTGTTGGTCATATCTAGCATTCTAATTTGCCCAGTGCGAAAATACACTACTGGTTTAATCAATCAATGAGATTTTAAGATATTGTGTTCATTTTGAATCAGTTCACGCGTGCACTCTTCGGGAAAATGTGTATGTTAGCAAAAGCCACTTTGAATGCACCCCCGATGTTCTCTGTACATCGGGCTCTGCTTAATTTTATATGTAAAAGGTAGGTTAGGATGGCGAAAAAGAGTGTGGATTTTTTTGGTGGTTTGGATTTTTGACATAATCATTCCTAATTTTAGGTACAAAAAGATTCGACAGTGAACGTGCCGGTGATCGGGAAGTTCAGCGTACCATGTTGGAATTGTTAAACCAGTTGGACGGTTTCCAGCCTAATCACAACATCAAAGTTATTGCAGCCACCAATCGTGTAGATATCCTTGATCCTGCTTTGCTTCGTAGTGGTCGGCTTGATCGGAAGATTGAATTCCCTGCTCCAAATGAGGAGGCCAGAGCACGGATAATGCAAATTCATTCCAGAAAAATGAATGTGAAGTAACTTGTGTTATTGATGATTCAATTGCCTTCAGCAAAGATGTAAATTATGAAGAGTTAGCGCGTTGTACTGACGATTTCAACGGTGCGCAGTGCAAGGCTGTATGTGTGGAGGCCGTAAGTAAACGAAGTGTTTGCTTAGTGGTATCTTATTTGTACTAGTATCATCATGTTCGTTTTTCTGACTCATCTGTTTCAAGTTTTGTAATGTGCCCCTCTTCCTTAACACAACAACCGGAATATGTTCACCCCTAGAACAGTCATACCAGCTTTCTGTCAGATTCGTCACCATTTCGCATAGTTTGGCATTAGAATGGTAAAACCATTTCTGTCTGTGGGAGCGTGGGTGTTGTTGTTGGGGGTGTTGCCCAAACTGTCATGTCATCCTTCATGTTAATAAAACGTTTTCCATGTTATGGTGTTCGTAGAACCGTTCGAAGATTTTAAGAGCCCAATAACGTCGAGGTAAACAAGCTTAACTTGCATGCTTGTTAAACTAAACGCCATAGATACAACAGTGATGTGTAGATGTATTTTATATTTATTTGTTGTAACCGGTTTTTCCAAGTGCGGACATCTTTGCATATGTATCAACGGACGTACCTTCCTGTGACAGTCTGTCGTAGCGCGTGCACAAATGTTGGCAGTTAAAAACGGTTGCCTGATGTTCATATGAATTGAACAGTCCAGGTTTACGTGTGATGTTATCGGAAGTAGTTGTGATTCAAACGTTCTTATAGTTTTCTTAGCGTCACGGACTATCGGATAGCTCTTAGAGTGCTGAGAGTTTGTACTTGTTATAGTGAAGTAGTTGTTGGCGCAGAAATCCACTTAACGTTTATGATTGTCTGTTTAGTGTCTAGTGTTAGGATTATTGGCGCGAAAGTTATAACTAAAAGATAACGCCAGCGTAATATAATGCATACATATATATATATATATACTACGCATATACTAATGTAACATATATGAGCGAATAACAAAAATATATAACGAAATGTTGGGACTTATCGAAATCCGAATAGCACTGTGGAAATGATTGTTGTAGGTCACGGATTAAGCAAGTGGAGGGTTGTGGGATGTGACGGAGAGATGGGTTGATGTGACGGTAATCCTTGACTTGTAGTTCTTGTACTGGGTGAAGCTATACAAGTCTTGTGTTCATGTGTCCGGGCGCGATGTGTTATGTTTTTCCCGTTTCAGACCTCTCTTTATGTGAACACATGTAAGAGGGCCTGATGGCTTTTTGGTTTGATAGTGTTCGTGATCAATGACATTCCCAAACCATGATCGGGATAGTGTGTGCGTGTGAGAGATGTGAGGCATTTAGTGGAACCAAGTGTTACAAGACAATCTACAGTAACTGTTTACGATAAATTCCACCACACTAAGTCCGCTATATGTTGGAAGAACGTTCCTATTGAATAACAGAAAAATTCCAGCGAATTTAGTTCCTGCAACGTACTAAGATGAACTGTTGCCACAGTGAGCCCCCGGTAACAACGATCACGTGCAATCAGGAGCCGAGGCGCGCGAGGACAGTGTGTATTGATTCAAACAATAGACAAGTCGTTTATATGTACAATGAACGTAACAGGTATAAAGAATAATGTGTAACAAGAGAGCAAAGAGGTAACAGACTCTACAGACAGGATGGTACAGACGTCTGTTGTGTCAGATGAACTGGGCCTGCCAACCGTGTCGGGTGCACACCGAATGAACATGGCTGTTTATAGAGACCATTTTACAGTTCGGAATGTAAGGTAGAAGGTCACAAGACGTCGAACCGCGTCGAAGTATCAAATACGACGTGTCAACGCAGCTATCGGTGCAGACATGGACAAAATGTGTCACTTATGAGTGTTCTGCCAAGAGGACACCTACAGGGTGTGTTTGACATCAGTCAGCTTGTCTTCTCTCATCGTCAGATTTTCGGCGAGTTCTACCGTTTGTGAGAACTGTCGTTGCAGAAGGTTGGTTTGCTGATGGGCGCGCCCACGTTTTGCCAAGGTTGGGTTGTGAACGGTAGGAATTTGTGATGCACCACAAAACTGGACACGTTTTTTGTTTGCGTCTGCCGCTAACCTAATTGAACACAAAGGCGGCGTTTGCTGTTGTTTCACTTAAACAGCTTTTTTTCCTTTATATACTCTCAAGGCAGTGTCAACACCAACTCGATCGATGGCTTGAATTGTGGGGTCTCTAGGTAGGTTCAAAGCGTACGTTTAGTGAGAGTCGGAGGTGTACCGCATTTGAATCTGGAATACGTTTTTCAGTAAGACAACAGATGTAGACGGCTACAGCCTCCGGCGTGCATGCAATTGTATGTGCATTAATGTTCTCAATTCTAAGGTGGATGACTTAAGTGGTTTTTGGCGGACACAACGAGGTTTTGGCATTCATACAACCAGCATAACTGATTTTCCTCGCATTCGACACGTTAGACCAATCTCTGTTGTGTTCGGAAACGAAAGAGAGGGGGGTCATCATGTTACTTATATTTGCACAAGCGGGTATTAAGTGGAGCAATTTGTCTTAGCCATTGTTACATTTAATGAGAGATCAATACTTTTGTCAGAGAATGAAAAATGTATAAGCAAGATTCTGCACAGTATTCTGGTTGAATGGGGGGCACATCACGATCTTTTGCTCATTTACCCTGATCTACGGGAAAGGTTAATGAAGCATGGAATTCGTAGACCATTGAGAACCGTGTATGCCGATGTGTATGTTATCTGGATTGGCCAGCTGGACACAAAGGCCTCACTCACACACCTACTGGTCTTATTCCTTCGGGTTTACACCGGATACGTGGTGT